>APFE031443693.1:102396-153959 GCA_000404065.3 Pinus taeda
CTCCTCTATTAGTTGGATTCACTGATTCTGATTGTGCTGGTGACCCTGATGATCGGAAGTCTACTGCCGGTTATGTCTTCACTCTTGGTTCAGGACCTATTACATGGGCTTGTAAGAAACAGGCTGCCATTTCTCTTTCGTCAGCAGAAGCCAAGTATCATGGTGCCGTGGAAGCTAGTAAGGAAGCCTTGTGGCTTCGTCAGATCCTATCAGAATTTGGCTTTGAGCAGCAACATCCGACTACACTTTGGTGTGATAATCAAAGTGCCATTCAGCTTTGCAAATATCCAGTTCAGCATCAGCGCAGCAAACACATTGAACTATACATGCACTTCATCAGAAAGCTCATTCATGACCATGTTCTTGAAGTGCAATATTGTTCAACAGATGATCAGGTTGCAGACATCTTCACAAAGGCTCTCACAGAGGCAAAGTTCACTAAACTTCGATATATGCTTGGAGTTCAGGAAGTTGTCACTAAGGGGGGATAGGCCCTAGTGCCTCCTTCCTTCTCCTATTGTGTCATATTTGTAAATCCTTCAATCCTATCCCAAGTTGTTCTTAAGGGGGGATGTTAGGATATTCCGACACATAGGAAATAGTTAAGTATAACTTCGTCTAGTATAGAGTTAGGTAAAGTGTATTTCTTTACTATGTACTTTTGTAACTTACAATCCGATGGTCATGATATGTAGTGATCTGGCGGTTCATTCTCTCCTCGGTATTACCGACACTTGATCCATGGCTTGACACTCGATTGGTCCATGATGTCTATTTAAAGAGCATGGAGGGGAATTTGTAGGTTAACTGTTCATGAGAGAAGCTTATGTAAAATTTCATTCCTTTATTAATAAATTGTCTGAAGTGGCCACGTTGGCTCAGGCCGTGGACTGTTTCCCACTTTGAGGGTTTTAACCACGTCAAAAATACTGGTGTATTGATCTGTGATCTGTTTGTGAGCGGTGTCCTTTGGTGTTCTGTCTGAGGAACTTACCCTCTAAATTCCTACACTAAGGGCTACCATGGCTAATAAATGAAATTCCTACATTAATATA
The DNA here is from genome assembly GCA_000404065.3 of Pinus taeda. Classification (NCBI taxonomy): domain Eukaryota; kingdom Viridiplantae; phylum Streptophyta; class Pinopsida; order Pinales; family Pinaceae; genus Pinus; species Pinus taeda. Next base: position 103,452 of record APFE031443693.1, read on the forward strand.
TCATTTAAATTGGACTCCATGGGCTTAAACAAAATGAAATGAGAGAAAAGGAAGAGAAGCAGTTCCAAATCCACATTCTGGGATTTTTATTCATGTGCTATGCATCTACTTTGAAAATGGTGTTGTGAGACTCTTCACTCTCTATATATATTAATATTAAATATGATTACGAAGGCTATCAAATGAACAAAGAATGAACCCATCGTAATGTAAACTTTGTTAACAAATATTGTGTCAACATATTTTCTACCTTTTACTTAATAATATGAATTCATTGTATTCTACATTTCATAAGCAAAAATTGTGTCAACATATTTTCTACCTTCTGCCTAATAATTTCCCCCATTGAATTCCTTGAACTAATGCATTCTTAGTTATCCATCTGGTGGTTGCAAAATCTTTCCAAAATATGGTGGTGGTGGGTTTCTACGTAATTCTTGGTGCCAATAATAGCACATCAATAGTAACAACTACATGTAAAAAATATTAATGCAATACTATTTTCATATTATTCAAATCATAGATGTCAAAAATTAATATTCAGGTTAAATCGATATTACAATGGGTTTATACAACAGTCTTATTTAGTGATCAAGTACAAGAAGGGAACCATAGACAAGTTGATTGAAATGCTTTTAAGGCCACCCACATCAAATATAAGAGCTTTGTAAATTATGATGCACATGGAGCCTTTACCCATGATGTATAGAAGGCATATATAAAGGAAGAAGATTTAAAGGAGGTGTTTCAATGGATGCAAAGCTAGAGCCAAGTGAACAATGTTGACAATATAGTTAATTTCCATCTCAAGATTGGGTTATTATATATGTTAGATAAGTTATGTGTTCATAAAGATGAGCAAGTGAAACTGATCATAGAGGCTCGCACCTCCAAGGTTGTAGGGAACTTTGGTGTAGGGAATGTAGTGGCCAACTTGTAGAGGTATGTGTACTAGCCTAGGATGCTAGAATTGGTAGTTAGGTTCATAAGAGGATGCATTATTTCTTGTATTGGAAAGCTTAGAAATAAGAAACATAGTCTATACCATCCCTTGCTTGTACCCGCTCAGCCTTGGGGAAATTTTTTCCTGAAGTTTGTGGGAGGTTTACGAATAACTAAGAAGGAACATGGCTACTTTTTCATGGTAGTTGATGAGTTTAGCAAGATATGTGTTCTAATGCCCTATAGAAATACCACTAGTGGGAAAGATTTTGTGGAATGGTTTTTTGACAGGTCTAGGTAAGCTTTGGAATACCATGGGTAATTATTTAATATAGGGACATGAGATTTCATAGTGAAACTTGGACTACATCATGGAAGAATATGGGCACAAAATTTAAGAATTCTATACAGTTAGATGGGTAAACATGTGTAGTCAATGAGTCTGTGGTCAAAACTTTGAGGGGTTACAACAAGAACTATTTGAAGCCTTGGGATGAAAATATGGTATATATACATCACTCTTATAATAGAAAGGTCCATAGTTCTATTGGTATGTCCCCATTTGAAACTTGTTTTGGATATTTTCTACCTACACCTTTAGATATTGCATATGAAAAACTAGGAAGAGGGAGAGAGGATCTTATAAGGGATGCCTTAAGGAGAGAAAGAATTGTTAAGAAGATCAGGCAAATAAATTTACTAGTATAAGGGACACTACAAAATCCATAGAAAAAACACATGGGCATGTGTGATCAAAATAGAACAGGGAAGTCATTCAAGGTGGGAGACATAGCATAATTATAGTTGAACAAGGAGAGGCTATAGGGTCTTGGTTAAAAAAACAAAGCATCATGATATCATCCCTTTGAGATATAAGAAAAGGTGGATATAATTCTTATAGATCCAATCTAGCCTAATAAATGTATATTTAGAAAAAAAGAAGATATTATAAATTTTCAAATACTTCATTAATAAAAGGTTTGAGAGAGGACGGTTGAGGAGGGATAAGAAAACCCTATTTCTCTGAGAAACTGATATCGCTTCATACCTGGCAGCGCACAGACCCTGATTTGCAGCTCTGTTCGAAAAGGGTCAAGAGTTGACCGCCCGGATGGAGGCAGAGGGGTTCATGGGGACCCCTTCGTTTAAACAAATAATCATGCAAAAGAAGAGGAACAACGTAAGCGAAGGAGTCAGAATCACGGGATATGATGGCTTCAAGCAGCCTGGCGGAACAAACAAGAAGAAAAAACAAGTAGAAGGCAATCATCAAGATAGAAATACAGAAGTCAGAGGAGCAGAAGATGACAGGTCGGGAAACACTGAAAACAAAGCCACAACGGGAAAAAAAATGAAAGATAATAAAGGAAAACAGGCAGAAGAAGAGCGGGAGAACGCAGACAATCGACAAGAAAACAAAGGAACGACAAGGGACATAAGCTCAAGCCACAAGAAGCACCCCCCAGTGAACGGGGTCTGCAAACCAATAAAAACTGATAACCTAAGGGTTGTCATCACGGATCCGGAGATACAAGCCTACCGAGATCATATGACTGAACATGCAGTCATCTGTAAATTTATGGGCATGTGGCCAACGGAAAGGGCCCTATGTCAATGGATTAGGCAGCAATGGAAGCCCAAAGGGGATGTCAGATTACACGTGGGAGCTAAAGGTTTCTTCACTGTGGTTTTTACCAACCTGGAAGATAAGGACAAGATTTTTGATGGAGGCCCATATTTCATGGCCTCGGCTGGAATGTACATGCGACCATGGAAGGAAAACTTTACCCCAGAAAAATAATCATTTACTCAAGTTCCAGTTTGGATTAGACTATTCTCTCTCCCAATAGATTATTGGGGTTCAAATGCTCTCAAGCAAATTGGAGATCGGCTGGGCACTTTCATCAAAGCCTCTGAAGCAACCCTGCAAAAGAAATACACCTCATGCGCAAGAATATGCATTGAAATGGATGTCTCGGGAGCACTGCATGAAGGGTTATGCCTCGAATACAGAGATGAAGACTACTTTCAGGCAATAGACTATGAGCAGATAACATTTCGATGTCGCAAATGTCACAAACACGGACACCTAATTAGGGAATGCCCAATGAACAAGAAGGAGGAAGACACTAAAACAGAGCAGGGGAATAAGGGCAAAGATAACTTCATTACACCAAAGTCAAGACAGAGAGCCAACAAAAGACGAATAAACAAGGCGGGAATAGGCAGAACCAAATACAACAATACTTTTGAGATCTTAGATCCAGAAGCAGACTTCGAGGATGGACTTAGAACCCAGGCAGCAGATACGGAGCATAAGGAAAGGGAGGTACAAACCAGGTTTGCAGAGGAAGGGAACAAGAACGTTAGTGAAGTCCAAATGCAGGAAAGACGAGAAGAGCAGGAGGAGGATGCAGACATGGTCACTAGCGATGGAGGGAGTGATGATCTCGAGCTGGAGGAGGTGCTAGCTAGGGAAGGAATGAATCTACTAGGCATAGCTGAGAAATGGAAAACGCAAGGCATAGAAAATGTACCGAAGGAAGAAATCAGGAAGATAAATGATCTGTTCATAGCCAGGTAGAAGGCAGAATTAAAAAAGCAGAATAGGAAGCTAGGTGTAGCAAAAGGGAGTGGTAACCACTCCAAAAGTCTTAGATGGAACTCATATAGCACCAAACAAAAGAAAAGATGAGGCAAAAGGACAAATGGTGAGGCTCTGCAGGAGCTAGGCATGATAATGATCAACTCAAGGAAGATGAAGGCACTTAGTGCCTTCTCCTCCTACCATTAAAACCGTAAGTTAATCATGAAGGTTATATCTTGGAATGCCAGAGGGATGAACAGCCAAGCAAAACAGAGAGTTCTGAAGCTTAAATTTCAAAAGTTTAATCCGGAGATCATGTTCATTCAAGAAACTAAATGTAGCAGCTCCATCATGGCCAAGATAAACAAGAAGATCGGAAGGAATATAGATTATCTGGAAGTAGAAAGTTAAGGTCGAGAAGGCGGCCTAGCAACACTATGGAATACAAGAGATATTTAGATGATATCAGCCGAAGCGAACAAACATTTCATTGTTGTGGAAGCTCAAATCACAGGTAACTCTGAATCTTTCTTATGTGTTAATGTATATGGGCCACAAAGAACAGAGGACAAAATAAGTTTCTTAAATTTGTTAAATAAACTAATTGCTAGATATCCAAGATCCAAATGCATTATAGGGGGAGGTTTCAATATGATAACCACCCTTTTGGATAAGAAAGGGGGTCTAAGAAAACTAAACAAAGGTTCAGAGGCTTTTACCAGCTTCATTGATAATGTGAAATTAGTAGATATTCTCCCCAAGAGTGGCAATTGCACTTGGAATAACAGACGAGGGGGAGAAAGATTGATTGCCTCCTGCTTGGATAGATTCTTGATCTCTGAGAATATCATTTTGGATGGCATCACTATTGAATCAGATATCCTCCCAACTAGAGGTTCAGATCACTGGCCAATTTCACTCACAGTTGCGGTGCAGAGTACTCCGAGGAACAAACCATTCCGATTTGAAAAATTCTGGCTGGATCACCCCAACTTCCTCGAGCTAGTGGAAAAATGGTGGTCTGAACCCCTAGAAGGTAATGGCTCCAAAATGTTTAACCTACAGAAGAAGTTAAGAATCATCAAGGAAAAAATAAAGGAGTGGAACATAACAGTATTTGGGGACATCTTTAAGGAGAAAACCCAGATAGAAGAAAAGTTGGAACAAATTCACAAGCACTGGGCTTCTGGACACAGCAATGAGGAATATGCCGAGCAGGAGAGAAGTCTAACTCATTAATGGCATGATCGATGCAAACAAGAAGAAACCCTATGGAAACAAAAATCAAGAATCCAATGGTTAAAAGAAGGGGAGCAGAACACTAAATTTTTCCATAGATCAGCTCTAGACTACAGAAGTGCTAACAAAATTCTGGAAATAAAGAATAAATAAGGGGAACCACTGAAGAATCACCACGACATATCAGCTCGTCTCCGGGAACACTTCAATTCCTTAGCTCAGGAACCGCACTTAGACAAAGAGGAAGCCATCAAGGAACTGCTAAAAGCCATACCCAAATCTATCAACTCTGATCAGAACTGGGCCCTGTGCAGGGAGATTACACTGGGAGAAGTGGAGGAAGCGGTTAATAACATGCCAAACGAAAACGCTCCAGGACCTGATGGCTTCACCATCAACTTTTACAAGGCATGTTGGCATATTATAAAGCCGGAAGTGTGGGATGTGGTTGAGGACTCTAGAAGATCAGGATCAATGCTAAACTCCATCAATTCAACCTTTATAGTGCTCATACCTAAGGGAGAGGAAGCCAATACCCCTGAAAAGTTCAAACCTATAGCCCTATGCAATGTCATTTACAAAATAATATCAAAAGTCATAGCCAATAGATTAAAGCCGATTCTTCCGGGCATCATATCTGAAGAACAATCGGGCTATGCAGAGGGAAGGCAGATATTAGACAATATCCTCCTAGCCCAGGAGATGATCCACACTCTACACTCAAGGAAAGAAACAGGAATGCTGATGCAGCTTGATCTCTCTAAGGCATATGATAAGGTAAGCTGGAGGTACCTAGAAGCCATACTGGAAGCTTTTGGTTTTTGCAGGCAATGGATAAGCTGGGTTTTAGCCCTCATCAAATCCTCAAGATTCTCCATCCTTGTTAATGGAGCACCCTCTAAACCTTTCTCACCATCGCGGGGAATAAGGCAGGGAGATCCTCTGTCCCCATTCATGTTTGTCATTCTTATGGAAGGTCTTAGTAGAATTATAGCCAAGAAGAGAGCTGATGGAGTCATTAAGGGTATTCAACCGATAAGAACTCTACCAGCCACCACGCATCAACAGTTCGTGGACGATACAATGTTACATGGAATCCCAACAGTCAAAGAGGCCATGGATTTCAGGCATATCTTAGATCTTTTTAGTAAAGCCTCGGGAATGGAAATAAATTTCTCCAAATCAACGATCTTCTTTTTCCATACTCATCCAGCTATTTAGGCTGATCTATCTCAGCTTCTTGGTTTTAGGATAGGCAATCTGCCATCGAGGTATCTAGGGGCTCCCCTCACTCTCAAACCTTGGCAGAAAACACACTGGGAGAAGGTGCTAGCCAGCATGGAGAAGAAATGCAAACACTGGACATACAGGGCTTTAAACTTTGTTGTCCGTTTAGTTTTAACTAAGACAGTGTTATAGGCCATACCACAGTACTTACTGTCTATGCTACCAGCTCCCAGGGGAATTCTTCAGCAAATATGGAACATTCAGAGATCCTTCCTTTGGAATGGTAATGGGGATAAGAAAAAATGGTCTTTGGTAGCTTGGAATAAGCTATGCAAGCCGAAATTCATGGGGGGTCTAAATCTCGTAGACCCATTAATTGTCAACAGAACCTGTGGCGCTAAACTATGGTGGAGATGGATAAAAGAACCCAATCTGCTGTGGGTTAGATATTGAAAAGAAAAGTACACTCCCAATTGCAATAATCTGGACATGATCAGACTGCAAGAGGTCCCGGAAGGCTCACCCATTTGGAACCTTGCGCGCAATAGCCGAAGCATAGTACAAGAGAATTGCTTCTGGGAAATCCACAATGGTAGGATAACCCAGTTTTGGGAGGATGCATGGCAGCGACTCCCAAAACTGGAAACCCCTGAACTATCGTCACTCAAAATCTCCAACCAAAATGAGGGCAAGCACCAAGTCCACCACTACTGGAATCGGGACAACAGGGACCCCATATGGAGGGAATGGATTAATCTCAACAACGACAACCACGACGAAAGAAATGAAAGCACACAAGAAATTAATGACAAAATGAAAAAAAGAAAGATACGAATAGCAGAAGAAGCAGACAAGCTTAGATGAGGTTGGAGAGGTAGCGACAACTTCTGATTAAAAGAAGCAAGGGAAATAATGGTTAAAGCTAAGCAGGAGGAGGCAGTACCATGGAACAATAAGGTCTGGGACAGCCTATTTTGTCCAAAAATCAAGACTTTCCTTTGGCTTATGATGCGAAACAAAACCTTAACCTGGGATAATTTACGAAGAAAAGGTTTCAGTGGACCTTCAAGATGCCCAATGTGCTTAGCTGAAGAAGAGACAATAAATCACTTGTTCAACTCATGTGAATGGGCAAATCATCTATGGAACTGGGTGGAGGAAATTTTATGTGATTCCAATAGAGACAGAATGTCCACCCATAATACCATCCTCAATTAGCAACATAAGTTTTCCAATAACCAAAGGGTTAACAGTATATGGAAAACCACGCGAGGCTTCCTTCTCTGGACAATGTAGAAAGAGCGCAACAGACAAATCTTCCAGGATGAACGCAGAAATACAGAGCACTCTAAAGAAACAATTTTAACCAACATTCAACAGCTTATTCAAACGAAATGTAAAGTGGCTCCGACAGAGAAGATATCAGATCGAGACTTACGCATCCTTAAACACTTTCGTTTGGAAGCGAACCACAGCAGCACTTCGCCGGGACGCCAACAGCTACCAAATTCGGAAGCCACCCAGTGGAACTGTCCACCAAAGGGAAGTCTGAAGCTCAATTTTGATGGTGCATCCAGGGGGAACCTCGGAACAGGAGGAGTCATAAGGAATCAGGATGGAAAAATTATTCACATATACTGTAGAGAGTTGGGAGAAAGCACAAACAACGAAATGGAGTTCACGGTGCTTGAGCACGGGCTTAGGATTCTGAAGAATTTGCAGTCTAGCAAAGTGATTGTGGAAGGGGATTCGTCTCTGGTAATCTCAGTGGAAAAGAAGATCTATGTAGGCACCAAGGTAAGTTGGGTCACGAAACACTAGAGACTCGCCAAGGTGACGGAGAATATTGCAGAACTGATGGTCGGAATGAACGACTTAGTTTTCCACGCGGTCAAACGCAAGGCTAATGGGCCGGCGGACTACTTGGCAAACTATGGCTTGGACAACCCAAACGAGATTTGGGACAGCTTTTGGCACTAGCTGGACTGTCTGGGCCTCAAAGAAAGGTGCATATAGCTGGCAACACAGGACCTAGACAACGCTAACCAGGTTTAACCGGTGAAGACAGGCGCCAAAGGTAAAGCATGACACAACGGACCGGTAAGAAAAGAAGTTGGGATCGTTGGCGCCGGACGAAAGGACATGTGCAACAGAGGAAATTATGGAAAAAACAGGTAAAAACAGAAAGGTTTTATGATAGGGCAAGGTGAAGAGCGGATCACCAATGTATACCAAGAGGAAGGGACATTTGCCAGGTACGTATGCAAGGGAATAACAACAACATTCATTTCCAAATCCGGATACATCCCTCGGGATTCTCGGCCATCCCGGGAAGTTATGGTGACAGGACGACCTCCTTGCCTCGTCTGAACGCGGGCAACATGGGAAAACGAATGAAGAGTGACTATAAATCAACCAACCCAGGTACCAGCTTCACTGCAATTCCATCGGGCTTATCTCTGGGACACCAGATCTTTGTGAAGCGTCTCTGCCTACAGGATCAGAACAGACAGGGCACCATGAAAGCGGACAGCTGCAGAAGCATTACGACAAACAAGGAGCTCTAGAAGGCGAAAAATATGTATGAGACTTGCACCATAGCGAGGATGATCCAGATCTTGGGAGGAGGCCCCCAAGATCTAAAAGATTGAAATGGATCTTAGGAGGAGAGACCCCAAGATCTGAAAACTTGCATTGCGAGAAGAAAAATAGGAGAATGCCCAATAAACAAAACCACAAAGAAACTTTTTTTATTAAAACTGATAATAACTGTAAAGGCTACATTGTGGCGGACAATCTGTCCTTTTACAAAATGTGACTTGTTACTTATATTATTTTTCCATTACAATATCATGGGTCAATTCCATGGGTGAATGAATACCATGGGTGGATTTTACAATACCACGAGCGGATGCCATTTACAATACCATGGGTAAATTCCATGGGTCAATGAATACTATGGGTGGATGAGTACCATGGGTTGATGCCATTTTCCATCCGGATCATTCCTCCCTCCTTAAGAAGCAATGGTCCCCATTGCGTAAAGTTCCCTCCTGCAAAGCCTTTGTTGAATATGAAGAGCCACTAAAGATAAGGGTTTTATGTGGTTAACCCAAAACCTGATAAATGAAGATCGGAGGATAGAGATACCCTGTAATGCTTGCGACCAACTGTGATTCTGACAGTGTGCAACCTAGCAAATGGACTTCGATAAAGTGTGGGTTTGTGGATGACCCATAACCATGATGAACGAAGATCCGAGGATAGAGATACCCTGTAATGCTTGTGACCAACTGTGATACTAACAGTGTACGGCCTAGCAAATGGACTTCGATGAAGTGTGGGTTTGTGGATGACCCACAACCGTGATGTTGGTTGCTGATGAAGTAGCAGGTGCCTACCATAAGCTTGGGTGGGAGGGCACATCTCCAAATAACCAAGCCGGTTGCTGCTATGTTGAAACTGATGAATGTGAAGCAGGTGCCTACTAAAGTGGGGTGGGAGGGCACGTCTCCAATGGAAACCCACTCTGAATGCTGCTCCAGAATTAAAATGGACATAACTCGGCCAATATAACTCAGAATATTTATTATAACCTATTTTTAGAAGCAGAAGGACCATTTTGCATCTTCCCATGTGATGGAAATCCTTATCTGGGCACTCTGAGATCTCAGATTTCTGCTGCAACAGTTCCGCCGTCACAAAAATTATGATAAAATAGCTGATTTTAAATCAGCAATATCTCCCACATCCGGACTCCGATTTGACCCATTTTTTTTTTGAAATTGGGTGAGTTTTCGAGAGGAATCTAGATATGGTATTTGTTTTTGTAAATTTTGTACCAAATGTTTTAGATCTGATCTGAAAAGTCGCCGCCCAAAAAAAAAAATTCTGCAAAAGAAATTGAGACTGAAATATGCATGAAACCCTCATTCCCATGCAATCGTAACCTGCTCTGATACCACTGATCCGGATCTTGGGAGGAGGCCCCCAAGATCTAAAAACTTGCATTTCCAGAAGAAAAATAGGAGAATGCCCAATAAACAAAACCACAAAGAAACTTTTTTTATTAAAACCGATTAATAACTGTAAAGGCTACATTGTGGCGGACAATCTGTCATTTTACAAAATGTGACTTGTTACTTATAGTATTTTTCCATTACAATACCATGGGTCAATTCCATGGGTGAATGAATACCATGGGTGGATTTTACAATACCACGGGTGGATGCCATTTACAATACCATGGGTAAATTCCATGGGTCAATGAATACTATGGGTGGATGAGTACCATGGGATGATGCCATTTTCCATCCGGATCAGAGGAACAAGCGCAAAATCGATGAGATGGAAGATATGGTCAAGAAGGAAGAAGCTCAACGTACTGAGGACGACATCGCCAGGGAGGTGAACTGGATACTTGATCCGGGCACGGCCTCCAAACGGGCCACACAGTTTGTTAGAATGCAGGCGGAAAGCTGGAAGGTCAAAACCTTGCTTGCCAAGGCTTTAGAATCCATGGAGGAAGCACAACAACAATCCAGGCGGGAAGTCCCCATATCTGACGAGAAACTGAACAACATGCTGGAGATCTACAAGAGTCTGGACGCTAAAATCTCTGTCGTGCATGATGTGGTAGAATTGGTTAATAAAAAGCTGACGCTGCTCATTAGACTGCTCAGGCAAACTATCAATCTAGATCCTCTGCCCCAGGCGGATCAGCAACCGGTGCCCTCGAAGGAAGTTCAGAACTATCACTCCTTGCTGGCTCGGGTTGAGCAAGGTCTGGATACCCTTAGTAGGTTTGGTGATCCTCTGCAGTAACAGGAATTTTTTTTTCTCTTCTATGCTGCACTTGATAGCAGCTGGTTCCAATTTTTGGTCAATGTGTCTCTGTTTACAATCCACGGCTCAGTAGGGGTCTATGTTTTACGTTGTAGTTCTCTGCGTAGCCACCCTACGAGGTGTGCGGTCGTAGCTCTATTTAGGGTCTGAGTTTTGTGCCGGGCCCTCTGGTTTTATCAGGTCTCGAATTGCAATGGCAGATTTTTTGTAATATATTTTTGTACTATAATACAAACATCTGACTTACACAAAAAAATGTATATTTACCTAGTGGTGAATGTATAAAATCTAAAACTCTATGAGACTTCCATGTTGGGTTAGGAATATGAATAAATCCTCCCTTTTGTAAACGATTTGGTACCAGATGCTCATGTAGAGTGAATAGAGGATACGATATTGTAGAAGAGGTTTAGAACCACAAGACAGGGCCAACATGACCTTTAGAAAATTGGGATGAAATGATAACTTCCAAGCATGGATAAATGGTACTCTAGGGAGAAGGTAGTGGAAAAATTTCCTTGCTTCATTCAATAGAAAAATTTGGTTACTAAAAGCATCCAAAAATAGGGAGGTATGGTTTGGATTGGATTATTATATTATTTTTCATCCATGTTAATGCTTAGTGAAGAAGAAAAGGATGAATCAACTCATAGGACCATTTTTATAAATGGGTCTTAGTTTTGTTAATTGGGGTCTAAAATATTTTGGAAGCAGTTTGAGATATTAAATGATATTTTCTAAGGGGTAAAAAATTTATACTTAAGAAACAGAACTCACAATGTTATTCTTCACATGGATATATTTCCAACAATGTAAGAATAAACTCAATTGAAATTCACATGCAAATGTTAGTCCAATTGAAAGTTGACCTTCTTGTTTTGACTACCATGATTTGAGATGATGCCATGTTGGCCCCCATTATTCATGGAAAAGGTGCTAGCCAGGTGATAATGATGAAGGGAACTATAGAAAAGTCCATATTGTGACTCTAGTTAAAGGTTGGAGGATGTCACATACCTCCTTGACATAATAATAACAATCACCAAAACCTCCATGTTGATTTCTGGTAGCATCAGATATGCTCTAAGTCTCAAATTTTGGAGGGAGGCCTAGGAACATGTATTGCAAAGAACCCAAAAGAAATTTTGCGAAATTCCACCCAGAAATAGCTTTATTAAAATAATTAATTATTTTTAATAGGACCCTAAGTCTAATCTTAGGAAAATAAAATAATTAATGGGTATTAATCTAACTCTCGATGTAACTTCTAGAAGAAGATAAGGATAAAACAGAAATGAGATTAGCCATTTATTAACTTCTAATCTGGGTTGTTAAATGTCAACAATGAGATTATTTAAGGAAGCTTGAAGGTCATTTGGAAAACACACAGAGAGTTTAAAAGTTCGATTTTCTAAAGTAGAGCAGCTGCTAGGAGATTTTTGATAGGGAGCTGTTGTAGTGAGGGGAAGGGATAGTTAGGTTAGAGTATCTTCTCTAGGACCTAGGATACACAACAGAGAGGAAGAGAGACACCAGGGGGAGGCAATGCAAACCCATGAGGGGTTGACACGATACACAATAGAGAGGAAGAGAGACACCAGGAGGAGGCAACGCAAACCCATGAGGGGTTGACACTAGGCCAGAAGGGCCTACATATATCTTGATGTTGATCTAGGAGGGCTGATGCAAAAGCTATGTAGTTTTCAACACAAAAGTCTGAGTTTTCTGGGAGAGCTAAAATTTCTAAGACGAAAGATATGGAAACTGCTCCAGAGGGAAAAAATTTCCCAATTTAGATGACAAAATATTTTGAGGCTGAAGTAGGGTGTACACATGGCCAACGTAGAGATAGTGAACATATTTGGTTCAGCTGCCAGAACAACCGGGACTTGCCAAATAGAATGATGTAATCTTGCAAAGTTTTTCTGCTAATTTATTTTCTTTATAACTAGATTTCCAGAAGGGCATCTAGAGTTGTATTAAAAAAATACTGCATAATAATATCAAAACCATTAGAGCTGATGCACCAGTTTTCCCACATTGGGTTTTTCTAGGGACATTTGTCCAAAAAATATTGTGTCACTTGTGTGGATTTTTATCTATTGTTATGTTCTTGTTTTGAGAAAATTAATTAATTAAGTGAAGGCTATAGTTGTATTAATTTTGATATTCGTTGTAGGAAACAATAAATAATTTGTTTCAGTAATTAACAAAGAGGAGAAGTTTAATCAGTTGCTGCAGTAGGTAGATTCAAGTGAGGAGTCTCAAATTTTCACACTCCACATGCATAAATATTCAACCATTCTATAAACAAGGATATCATATGCAATTATACTCATATGCTTAAAGATTCGACAACATAAAGAGTAAGGAGCCAACATAAAAAACATCCTGTGTAATTGAATCAAACCAGATTAGCTGAAAGAATGTCATTTGGAAAATCGAACACTGCCACCCAACCTAGAACTGAATTCCTCCAGTTCACCCCAGAGCCAAGAGTTCTTGCCCATTGATTAACTGCTTCTTGTTGATCTCTTCAATGGGTATTTAATACCCTCTTTCATGATATGGTTTCCTATACCGGCATCCCACTTTTGTGCATCTTTACGTCCATTTGCCTATGCTTTTCCTAGAAAATCTCACCTTTGTCTCCCACTAGGAGTTTCCCATAAAAGCTTTCCTTTCTCTCCTACAAGGATTTTATGTTTTTCTTTCTCGCATTACTGTCCCGTGAGGATTTTCCCATAAAATCTTGCCTTTCCTCCTGCAAGGATTTTATGTTTTTAATAAACTTAGCATGTTTCTCCAGCTAAGAAACTTAATGGATATTTATCTCCCATTCCATTAAGCTTATCTAGAATTTGATCTAGAAGTCTTATCATGAAAGAATTATCCATTCCCATTCACCGATGGGATTTGATTTGGAAAGAATCTCATATGTTGGTGTCTCATTTCCTAAGCAATTAAATTATCTTTATTTATTTAAATAAAGTATTTACTTTCATTGTTACAGCTAAGACCTAGCTTTTCGGTTACAATTTAGTCTTATCTTAGGCTAGGCGTGATAGCAACAAAGTGTTACATACAATGGAGGGGTGTTACATACTCCCCCCAACTTACCTTTACACTATCCTCAGTGTATTACTACATCTTACAATTTATTTCCTCATTCACAAGAGTTGTTTCTGAATTTATAGGTTCCCATGGCCTGGCCACATGAATAAGATATTTCGATATATAGGCTACAAAGGAGGTCTACCAACAAATATCGCTCCATTTCTACCTACAACATTTGTTTCAATCAATTTTGTGAGAAATTTTAGATGCAGAAACTCAATTTTGTGTACCATAGTTAATGTCATAACTTTATATAATAATACTATTATTTGAGTAACTATGGGTTAATGTTGCCCACCATTTAACTATGATTCCTCATTTTCATTGTATTTAAATAATAGGAAGAAATGCATGTCTTTCCAATGCATTTTTGTTCTTTCTGAACACCTTCCTGTAGTCTCCCTGCATTAGTCACATCAAGTCAAACTAGCATGTTTGACCAATCCACATTTATAAAAATATCACATGAGTTTAGCTTAAAACATAACCATCAAAATCATAAATCTCATGCCACATCGGACAACCACCCAATACTTTCTCGTCAACCATGTACACATACACAGTGTGTACATGACACACATAAAACTATACACATCAACCAACATCATGCAATATCTGCATCCACACCAGTACCATATGTACCACATGTACGATGTCATTGGGGGAATTTTGAGGTATCAAATGGGCCTGTTAAGGAAATTATAAAATAATAGTGGAAATAATAAAATAAGATTAGATTACATCATCAAATTTTAGAGGGAAAAAGGAAAAAGACTATTTTTTCAACTTGTATTTTCAACTTATCTCCCTATCGGTTTACTCAAATTTCGAGAAGAAACACTCGTTGGATGCAGAATTTGATTGCTCATCCATGGATTACCTACATTTCATAGTTTTTATGGACCCACTACACGAAAAATGTGAGATACATGAAAAACATGATTGCAATAATGTTTTTTTTTTTCACATATTTCTCATTTTTCATGTAGCAAGGTCCATCAAGAATATGCAACATGGGTACTCCTTGGATAAGGAATTAAATTTTGCATCCAATGATTACTCCTATTTAAAATTTGACTAAAACCTTAGAGAGATAAGTTGAAAATATGAGTTGAAAAAGTAGTTTTATTATTTTATTATTTTATTTTTATTTTTTTACTCCAGAAAAGGTGGATCATCCCCTATGGTTGACATCAGAGTCTTGAAACATATTGGTTCTTATAAATTTTATTTTGGTTGTATATTTTTCATAGGAGGCCAATTTTATAGCTCAAAATTCCCCTAATGGTACACCATACCAAATGCCCATAGCATTACATGCACGACATGTACCTTATCTAGATTTTCTCAAACCATGTTAGTATAATTAACATAACATCAAGTTAACGCCAAAAATT
This sequence comes from Pinus taeda, assembly GCA_000404065.3. NCBI lineage: Eukaryota > Viridiplantae > Streptophyta > Pinopsida > Pinales > Pinaceae > Pinus > Pinus taeda. The sequence goes on from APFE031443693.1 coordinate 118,806, forward strand.
CCTTTATTTATTCACTCTACGTTTAAGGAAGTCCAATCAAGCTATGCTCAATTTGTTGATTGGGGAATATGGAATTCATGGGCCTATTCAATTTTCGCAACCAAAGCATAGCTACATTTTATGTCAAAGTATTCAAGTGATTTTATTTAGCTAAGCCTTTTTGTGTATCTTGTCATTGCAGGAAATTTTCAGCAAAATGATAACATACAGGGAATCATTCATAATAGAACTTTACAATACCAATAAATTTTATTTTTGGGATTGACTCTGTCACTAGACAAGGTCTTAATAACAACGTAATATGTCATCTACCCAATCATAAGGCATGATTTTGATAGCTAATCTAGTATGGACTTCAATATTATATTTGAAATTTAATATCAACCTCAACCTTGTATTTAGAAAAGAAAATAATTGTTTGGTAAAAGTACAGCACCCATAACCACCCCATAATCGAGTTATACCATATGATTTCCTCTTTGCTCCTTTTTAACACTGCTCCCAACACCTTGTTCTCCATGAATAATTGAAGGCATATCCAAAACTAATCGAATAATCAATATGCATGTACATACATCTATACATGAATCATAAGTGAAGGTTACAATGTTCTCAATTCCACACCCTCTAAGTTTTTTGGCACTATGTGTACCAGGGTGTGAACCTAGGTCATTTACATCTTGACACCTCACCTTAACATTAAATCACCCTTGGAAGACAAGATAATATAACTCATTTGTCAATTATAAATTTAATTAACATGAATTCCCACATTGTTTATGCACAATTTTTATGTTTCCATATTCAAAACCAAACAAAAGTACCAATGCAATCTGACAGGTAGATTTCCCCAATATTGCTTGGTAGGAAATAGTGGTATAAAACATGCATCCCAAATTGTACGATTTGTGAATTAATTTTAATGGATTCCAAGATACCAAATATCTTTTTGCACAATAATCCCAATTACCAGTACCACTTAGCCATCAATATGGTGGAATCATCCTATTAATTTAGCAATGGGTTGCTGCATGGTTTGTTATCCTCTCCCTTCAACACCTAGGCATTTTATATGTCACACCTTTCTTGATACATGTATTATTTTACTACTAGCATAAGATCGTTAGAACATGATAAGCTGTATTAATGCAAAATCTTTTCGCTTACCAAAATTTTGTTAATTAATTCAAACAAGTCATGTTCCAAATCTAGTGTACAATTCTTGTTAGTCATTAGGCTACTCTAAATTGCTATATTTCTACTTCAAGTGCATCCAACACCACCATATCTAATCTGTTTGTTATACATTTTTTATATATATTATATAGATCATTTCAATCTTATTAATCTCCACAAGAAGTACATTCATAAGATCTACAATCATTCTACTAGAAGAATCCTTTTTCTTGCTACAGATTTTGAAAGGTCCCTATTTCTGAGAAACCCATTTATATTTGGATATGCACCTCCAGGTTGTGTAGTTTGAGGTTGCATACTTTGGATTTTAATTACTATTGTATTTCTTCTATTAATCGAGAGGCACTAGGAGCTTATTTACACTCCCATTATGTATTTACACTAGCTGTTGTTAGGTCCCTATACTACTAGTGTAACCCCTTATTGTTATTAGTACAACCCCCTTATTATATTTTTGTGCCCATGTAGTCCCCATATTATTATTATTGTGCCCTTACATAGTATTGTTATGTCGGCTCTGATTTATTTGACCCCTTAGACTCCTATATATAGAAAAGAGGTCTTGTCATTTGTATCATCCAAGAATTGTTCATTTGTGTAATGTAAAGAAGGTTTCCCCCTTAAAGAGGCATAGTTCTAAGGTGTTCATCTATCTTTTCTATATTTTTGTGAGCTAGTTTCACAACATTTGGTATGAGAGTTTTGAATTCTAGGGTTTCGCTGCTCCAAACAAGTCATCGTGGCATTTTCGTTATAATTTTCTTCTACGATGTTTTAGAAGCTAAAAGAAAAACCCATTTCATAGGAAACCACATTGAACCTCGGGTCTGAATTTCAGATCTTGTCTCGGGTTTTTGAAAGCTCTAGAATTTCAACTAAAATAGTTCATCGTAGGATTTTTGCTATAACGCTTTCAAATAAATGTTTCAGAAGATAAAACAAAAACCCATTTGAGAAGGAGTTGGTCTCAACCTTGAATATGAATTTTAGATCTTGTATCACTATAATTGAGGCGATATAGTATGAGGAAATTAGGATTTTTGCAGACCTCCGAATTAGCTTTCCAAATAGGTCACCTTGGGAAAATTGTCATAACTATCTCTCTGAGCTTCAGATTGCAATTTCATAAGAAGTTACAGAAAGAGGACAGACTCTAGTTTCCTCTGTATATTTTTTAGATCCATAGGTCAAAATAATGACACGTGTGCCTCATACAAGTTCACTCTTCTAAAAAGGTATATAATCAGGCCATCCTGGGAGATTGTGGGTAACTCTTTCTTGGAAAATCCAATTTCGTTCAGACTAGTGGCATTAGAAAGAGGACACAAAGGACTACTATAGGTTGCATTTTCAGAATTCAAAGAGCCAATATTATAGAAGTATAGTCATTTCAAGATCGATGTTATAAAATCAAGAAAAGGCGATATGAGGAAGTTTGATGGCAAGGATCTAGTGAATTGGATAATATAAATGGAACAATATTTTGATCTACATGAGGTGAAACTGTTACAAAAGGTACATATTGCATCTTTATATTTAGAACCAAATCAATTTTTATGGTATAAAGGGATTTTTTCTCGTAAAGCACTTGAAACTTGGTAAATGTTCATGGAAGAAATGATAGCACATTATGAAGATACTCAGAGTAACACCTTCTTTAGCCAATTGATAAATCTCGAACAAAAGGGTTCTATAGCATAGCACATTGAGGACTTTCAAAAATTAAATATAAGGGTAAACAATATTCCAAAGAAGCAAAGGATTGATGTCTTCATAGGTACTTAAAGGATAACATTCAACATCAGGTTCGTTTTTAGGGACTTGATTCATTGGAAAAGGCATTGAGGTGGGCAAGAAAAATTGAAAGCGAAATTATGGAAATAAGGAATCCAACCACTCATGACTATAATTATGAAAGTGTTTCTTTTCTTAGCCTTCCACAACCTACAAGGTTTACACCAAAATACTTGGAAGAACAAAGAGAAAAAGGACTTTGTTACGATTTGATAGGAAATGCACTAAAGGTCATAAGTTTGTTGAGAAGCAATTATTTTACATATTGTATGAAGAGGAGGAAGAAAAGGATGAAGAAACATCAAAAGAAGAGGATATATGCGAGGACCCAACCCTAGATAAAGAAGAAATGAATCTGACCATATCTTGTAAACCATTGGTAAGAATTACCACTCCTCAAACTCTCAAGATAGAAGGACATATCAAGAAGAAAAAGGTTCCAGAAGTGAAAGATCACATCAAGAAAGAAGAAATGAATTCAACTATATATTGTAATGCATTGGCTGGAATTACCACTCCTTAAACTATAAAGATAGAAGGACATATCAATAGGAAAAAGGTGATAGTGTTGGTTGATTTGGTTAGTACCCATAATTTTATTAATTGTAAGATAGCCAAGGAATTGAATTGCTTCCTATATCCAGCACTAGAGTGTCAAGTGACGGTTGTAAGTGGAGGAACCATAAATTTCTCTGGAAAGTTCCATAATATCAAGTTATCCATGGGAGAAATATTGAATAGACCAATGCTTTCTGTTCCAATGGGCGGTACTGATATTGTACTAGGAGTCCAATGGCTACAACCCTTAGGTACAATAGCTTTTAATTTTCAAGAACTTTTCATAAAATTTTCTTTGGAAGGAAAAGAAGTTGAATTAAGGGGTATCACATGGAAACTAGGAAAGATAATAAGCTCTAACAGAATGACAAATCTTCAAAATAAATAATAACGAGGTGTAATTGCACAATTATGTTCATAAATGGTTCCCACATCGAAACCACATATTTCTCCATATCTCCAAAAAGTCTTCGACAATCATTCCAATGCATTTGTGATCATGATCATGCTATTCATTTTATTCCAGGAAGTGTTCCTCCAAACGTCAGGCCTTATAGATATCCATGTGCCCAAAGGAGTGAAATTGAACATATGGTTGTTGAAATGATAGAGGTTGGTATCATTATCCAACCAAATTTGATAACCAAAGCAAGGGATAAATGGAAGAATGGTGAAACAGGGTGGGAACACATTCAAAAGTTGTCGAAGATCCGAGTTCCAATAATATTGCGATAACTTGATAAGGAAGGAAAAATCATATAGGAACCTTAAGAATTCATAGAACCGAGAAGTCGACAGCTATGAAATTGATCAATTTCAAAGAATCTCATCAAGTGGAAGAACTTACCCACTAAAGATTCCACATGGAAGGAGGAGAATTTTATACAAAAAAATCAAGAACTACTCAAGCATTGAGGACAAAACTTTTTGAAGTTGAGGGCCATGTTAGGTCCCTATACTACTAGTGTAACCGTTTATTGTTATTAGTACAATCCCATTATTATATTGTTGTGCCCATGTAGTCCCCATATTATTATTATTATTATGCCCCATAGAAGCCCACTATTGTTATTATTGTGCCCTTACATTAGTATTGTTATGTCGGCTTTGATTATATTATAACCCCTTAGACTCCTATATATAGAAAGTATGTCTTGTCATTTGTATCATCCAAGAATTGTTCATTTGTGTAATGTAAAGGAGGTTTCCTCCTCTAAGAGGCTTATTTCTAAGGTGTTCATCTATCTTTTCTATCTTTTTGTGAGCTAGGTTCATAACAACTATACTTTTGGGTTCCAATCCCATTGACCTTCTGATTAGAGTCATAATTTCTTAATGTATGATGTCTTCTCCAACATACCTAAAATGAGTTGTATTGCATGTGTGCACACTCTTCACCACTATGACCCCCAATTCAGTCTATATTAGAAATATAATTTGTGCTTCTTGCATATCCCAATTACATTTAGTGGGATGTTGCGTTATGCAAAAAGAAACCTATAGGTTTCAAACTATGAATATCAATTTAAATATGCATTTTTCTTTTGAATATTTGAATAATGACCCTGTAAGGTTTTATTCCCTTCAATAATGTATATTTCAATCATTTCTCCCACTAAGGGTCAATTAAACGGTTCCACTAGTGGAAAAACGACATCAAGAAATGAACTACATAATTACATATTTTATTCCCTTCAATAATGTATATTTCGAGCATTTCTCCCACTAAGGGTCAATTAAACGGTTCCACTAGTGGAAAAACGACATCAAGAAATGAACTACATAATTACATATAGATGCACCTATGAACAAAAAAATATTAAATTGAAAGACAAGTGTAAAATACATAGTCTCCTACCATGTACAAATACTTGTCCTTCATGAGCTTAACAATATTTCATGGGAAGCTTCATGAATAGATACAAATAAGGAAAAACTTCAGAATATGTTGTAATATGGAAACCAATTAACCAACCATCACTACTAATGTTGATAGAATGTCATGAAATTCTTTCGTATGTTCTATATAGATTCCATCTATATACTTTTATTTTTTTTATTTTTCCTTGTGTTGGCCATGATCTACGGAAAGGCACTTGTCTATTTTATCTATTTTCTTTTGTTGGTAATCCCATAAGAGTTCAACATTTCTTCCCTTCATATCTCATCTTTTCTTGATATCTCTATAAGCATAAACTTAATTTCATTGAGCTATGTCCTTGGGCAGATTATCTTTACTGACATTGGTTGAATTTTGTTAAGCTATGTCCTTCAATAGATGGTGTACAACTAATAATTTAATTTTAATATGTGCAAATGCATAGGATTCAAACTTTCCTTATCCCCCATTACTCCTTTCAACAATTTATTTCATATTTATAAGCCATGATGAACACACTACTAAAGTTCATCATCCAGCCTTTCGAGAATCACACCTTTCAAATTTTACAATTTGGTTCATTCATCAAGCTTGACTATAACCATCTCAAGTTCAACCAATTTTAAATCATGGTAATTAGTGAGAATTTTGAGCCATCCATGCATGTAAGCATACAAATGTAGCTCATTATAACCACAAAATTGAGCCATACATGTGTGCCATAAATATATGTAAGAACATGCATGTAATCACATTATGAGTTTGGGACAGTATCCACTCATCGCATGCAATGAGAAGGCTAAACATACATCCTTCAAGCATAATGTAAATTAAAAACTCCAAGGAGAATGTATTCGTATTCTTATTCAATGCTTTATGCATAAAAAATAACTCATATAAAATTGTACACACACTTTTGTGTAGTTTGTTTATACACAAAGTGCCCACACATCATTTAATCTTATTTTTACATAATATTTATGCAGAATAATATGAAAACAATATCAATGCCGTCAAGGAAATTGTAATTAAGTATTACAGAAAACCATGGTATACCAGGTTATACATGTTTTATTTTTTCCCACACATTAATGTGTAAGAAACAAAATATGTGTAGCGCAGTCCTCCTCAATACATACAATAATTGAATAATTGTGAACTTAAAACTACCAATAGGTATTTGCCATTAATTGTGGCATATATATATCCATGAAGCAATGAATATTTTGAGATGTACTATTATTTATTGTGGAGAGAGTCTTACAAGGTATGTTAGAGTTGAACAAATTCATCCTTACGAAATTCTAATTTGCTTACACAATAAGTTTGTGTATTAACTACAGTGAAAATTGAGATTGGTAATATTTTTACCTTAGCAAGTAGAAAAAAGTTTGAAGTTAAATTATAGACACTATGGGACCACACCATGAATTTCATCTATAAAGCTGAAGAAATTCCACATCATGATCAAATCCATGGGAGAAATAAAACTTGAAAGATAAGACATACCTGTGCATTATTGTCAACTATGAATAAGAAGTCTAGGAGTGAAAACTATAGGAATTTAAAACCAATGGCTCTGATGAAACACATCACCTCCATGCAGTCTTACTTAGGTTCAATGGGCACATTTTCATTGAAGACTAGCCCCTTTTTTGGCACTACGCTCTACAAAACAAATTTTACTAATTTTAAACAAAAAGTCGAACTTCACCAATGTGTCAAACATCTCCAAACAAAGTAAAATTAACTTCTTTTTTAAGAAGGAACTCCTTCATACAATAACACTCTTCCAATTTCAAGCTGACATAATGGTTTGACCTTTCTCATCATTTGATGTCTCTCAAAACCTTATGAATGGTTAACTAACTGAGGCTATGAGTTATGCTGGCCTTCCTGCGCATGCATGATCATGGTGGATTGGCATTTACTACCCTCAAGGAACTTTTCTCAGTATCTAATATTGGGCTCGAGGCTAAAGATCCAAGTCCTTATTACCTATTATGGAATATCATCGAAATGCAACTAGACAGTTCAACACCCAAGGCACCACACCCAGGAAAGATTTCTTATCATACCCCATCCCTCTTAGCTTCCTTATCAAACTCCTTTATATTATGAATGTTTCATTTCATTTATTTTCCATAGAGAGGTGGGTTTAGGTAACCATTAGGTTCTTGATCACAACTTTCTTGACCTATCTAGTATTGGTACATGTAAATCACAATCCATCTTTGTTCCTGGTGGAACAAACACATCGACAGAAGAACTCAAATGGGTTGTTTAATTGGATAGATATTCTACGTAGTTTCCTTACCAAAGAGGGTAAAACCTGATGTTGATAATTTATATCGAGTAACATAATAGACATGAGGCCTTTAAAATGATATCGCCAATCCCAATTATGCGTAGCCTCCATGTTCCAAATCTACAATGAATACGAAATATATAGCTAAGACTATGTTGTCAATATGAATATTGGGATAAACATTATCAACATTTACTGCCTTTATGAGCATGCTAATAAGGATAACCATTTGGAAATTTTTGATTCAGATCATCCATAGTATTATGTACATCTTGTCGATGTTTCAAATCCAAAAGGGGATCCATCTTCAGGACAAAATTGAGTGATCAATTGAAGGAGAGCTAACTGATTAGTCCAACTAATGGATTAGTCCAAATAAATATCTAATGCATAAAACAAAAACAAAAAGCCGACTAATTTAAAAAATAAACCTAAGACTACGTGTAAATTATTATATTAATAATATATATGTAGATTTTTAAATTTTTATGTTATTTTATTTTCTAATAATAAGTTATTTTTTTTAAATTTATTTCCAATAATAGAGATTTTAATTTTAGTTAAAAAACTAAAATATAAAATCCAAATTAATGAAGTATTCAATTAATTTAATATGCAATAAAAATTAATAACCTAACACTATTTTATATAAAGATTTTTAATCTATTTATATCCTAATAATAAATGATTTTAATTTTAAATAATGCAAAAATCTAAAAATCAGAAAAATCATTTTACTTTATTATGAAATAAATAAACTCATTTTAATTATTATTAATATTAATATCTTCTTAGTAATAAGAAATTAATTGATTTATTTATTTATCAAATAATTTTAATAATAAAAGATTATTAATAACAATCAAAAACCTAAAAAATATATTAGATAAGTTTTATTCTATTTAATTTAACATAAATAATAATAAAATTTAATTTACTATACATAAATAAATAATCATGTTTGTTAACTAATAAATAATAATATAAATATAACCATTATCTACTTAATGCTTTTATGGGGTAGATATTTACAACAATTTCGCTATTTCCTTGAATGGGTATGCTCCTTATTTGTACAGGTGTGCACCTCAGTCAGCAATCGCACTCGAATACCTCCAGATCAGTGGATAAGGCAAGCAGAGAGCGTGACATTACAAATTGAAAAGGGATAAAGTATTTGATAAGGAGATTTTATCCTTCAATCAAGTGATGTTGCACTTTCAAATTGCCAAAAGAAAATTACCAAAGCAAGCATAATAGAGCATGCCTTAGAATCTCAAAGGAGTTTTGGAGAATTTAGCATCTACGGATAAATACTAATTCCCTAGATAAGTAGTTGTATCTAGAACAATAGTTTAATGTGTTTTAGACTTGTCCTATAAGAAATAGATCAGATGAGAAGATATAAGGCCTACCTGTAGTAATTCTTTCCTCTCGTCTCCCTTGTGTCGATTCCATTTCTCCTTCCGATACTTAATCCACTTGTCAATTACCCTATAAACACAACATAAGACAAAAAACCGATCAAAGCATATGATATATTGAATATAAGTGAAAGGAATCAGATACAATTCACACACATGAGGATTATGAAACAATACAAACATATGGGAAAAAGGAACAAACACTTTATTAGATAGAAGAATGAATTACGACCATTGGTGTCTGATTCAAATCCATTCCTCCAACTTGGATACCATCCATATCACATCAAAAACATGACAAAATTGTAGCATTACAATACTTACTTCAAAGCAAAATCTCATAGCAGCACTATCTCCTTGCAATTCAACATAATCCAACCTCTGATCGCTTAGATGAGTGGTAAGTTTATAGGAATATGAAGGAGGTTTTGTCATAAATGGTGGCATTGAATGGCCTTCTGTACATAGAATTAGTTCCATGGAGGAAGGGATGAGAGGATAGGATGCACCTTAACTCTTTCCTCATGCATTTTCAAGCTCATAAGAGTTGATAAGTGAGGGAACCTTCTAGATGACTCCAAAAGTTAAGAATATTCCCCAAACCCTATGTGAATTTTGCTCATTATTGCCTAGCGCAGGCAAAAGGAAGCCTAAATGCTCTATAGAGCACCCTAGCAGTCGACTTAACTGCTCTACAACGCATCTTCATAAGGGCTTACCTGCACTGGTCCCTCTAGAGGCTATTTCTGGATGTCTTCAAGTCATGAAACTGTTTGGGAAGGAGGCATCCAAAGGTGTGACTTGTTTAGGGCATGAAGAAACTAAAATTAGGGTTTGATAAGCCGTAAAACACTGATCTGGGTGTTGGGATTTGATGTGCCCAAATGGATCTGTAATAACTACCCCCTAAAGCATGAAGTCAGAAAATTGCCAATGTCGAATGAAATGCTTTACGATATGATGAGGAGGTATCAAAGTGGAAGGTGACTTGTATCAATTACAATACATATATGATGATATTTGATTTTACATGAATTTCTGAGGGAAGGCATACCCAAGCTTAGCTTATAAAATTTAATTACATGTACATAAATAGTCATCTATAGATATAGATACATGATCAAAATGACCATCAATGTAAAGCCATTGTACATATGATTTAATACTCCTGAAATCGCAACCCAGATGGATGAAACTAGATCCGTGGTCTTCAATCTCGTTTAACTGTTCGCTCAAGTACGAGTTTAAGCATGTGAATATGTGATCTGAAGTCGAACATGGGAAAACACCATCTGATTACCAGCCAATGATTTAATTTGTTAACAGATGCGAGAGAAATCACCGATAATGATAATGATCCTCAAGGTATCGCAATACATTTTACATGGTTTGAATGGATGATTTGATGTCGAACACCATACAAAGTATTTTAGTTGAAGGCCATTGATGGATGCCTATCGCCAGAAGCAAGAAACCTACCATTAATGCATGCAAGCTTCAAGGTACTGAATGGGTGTTTCTAAGTCAACTTCTTGGATAATGTGCTGATGTCGACAAGAAGTGACTCATTGCAGGAGGGCCTTGATGTATCCCACATCAGTGACACAAAATGAGTGTAGTGATTCTAGAGATGGAATTTGATTGACGACACAAGGTTCAGGAATTGCGGTCATGAAAATGAAGGTTTATGGTATTGCAAAAAATGAATTTTGGACTGAATGACTTCTATTGAACATGTCGGCAACACTAAAGTGAATTGGTAGCATTGAACCAAAACAAAGTGATGGATGGTATGATAGATGAATGGTGTGATAACCATCAAGCTAATAACCCAACGCAAATATTCACAGTGATGGAGTGAAAGAGTCATGTTCAAGAGTGACCTGCTACCATAAAGTGGTTTTCCCCTTTTCCCATTTGTCGCAGTCATTGCTAACCAGTAACTCTTTATATTTTTCAAGCTTGAGGAGGATAACATATGCTTGTTGTATAATTTAACCCTTCAGGTGAATCCATTGCTATTTGATGTTTTAACGAGTCTATCGAAGGTGAAACTCAATCTGTCTAGATGGACAAGTTTGTCTCTATTTGATGTTTTTAACGAGTTTAACGACAATGATAACTCAATCCTTTTCATGTTTACAGAGTTTTAAAAGGGACAAAAAGAAAACTCCACAATTTCTTTTTCGTAAATTAATCTCTCAAGCCCAAAAAAACGTAAAATAATACAAGAGACATATCATTTCCAATCTGTTAACGAGCTAGGAAGGACAAGTGCTCGATAATTGTTTCATGTTTGGAGAATCTGAAAAGAGCTTAAAGAGGACTCCATTTTGACGAAAGACTGGTGTCTAGGGTAGAAACTTGTTTTGGTAATGTTGGAACTTCTGAAATCATGTTGATTTATGTGAAGAGGCTAGCTAATAAGACCACTAATTGCAATTGTTCCTCAAAAAGGGTAAAATAACCAAGTGAAATCATATGATCAGCCAAAATGATGGTGGCGATGGGATGAAAATAGCCAAGGCTCGTATAACAAAATAGACTAATAGAATGGCAATCACGAGCATTAAAATGGAAATGGGTTCATTTTTAGACAAGCTTGAACCATAGGGAACTATGCGTGGATTCAGTTTCATGTTTACACAAGCTTGAAACCAAAACCATCTTTGTATTCAGTTTCATTTTTACACAAGATTAAAATGAAGAACTATGCTTGAATTCAGTTTCATTTCTATGCAAGCTTGAAGCAAATAACTATGCTTGAGATTGGTTTACATGCCCCCAACATGATGAAAAAGAGAGTCTCGTATAACTAGATGGAAGCTGCTGCGGTGAAGCAGGACAGTTATCCAACACCTTTTTGGCTTCGTCCAGATAGGGACAAAGGTGAATGGGGTGATTCCCTTCACATAACCTACAGGGAAACTTAACTTTACCATTAGGTTCATGTTCCCTAAGCTTCACTAAATTCACCTAAGTAGACTACTCATAGCTATCAAGTGGATGGAATGAAGGTTCATATACGATATCAAGTGAAAGACTCGACTGGCATTTTACGATATCTACTCAAAGACTCGACATGGAACTTTGCTCCAAGGGACCTTGTTTCATTTTTTAATGAGCTTAACACAAGACAAGGAACTCTACTCAGAGACCCTTGTTTCATTTTTTAATGAGGTTGACAAAAGACCAGGAACTGTCCTTGTAGGAGCTGTTTCATTTTTTAATGAGGTTGACATAGTAAAATAACTATCATCATACTCGTTTCATTTTTCAATGAGGTTGACACAAGAACAAGAACTATCCTCATACCCTTTGTTTCATTTTTTAATGAGGTTGACACAAGACAAGGAACTATCCTAATATTCCTTGTTTCAATTTTTAACAAGGTTGACACAGTAAAAGAACTATCCTCATATTCCTTGTTTCATTTTTTAATGAGGTTGACATAAGAAAAGGAACTATCCTCATACTCCTTGTCGTGACTCATAAGAGGTCATGAATTCCAAGAGGTTCAATAATTCTTTGGAAGGAGAGATCTAGTTCGAATGCCCCTAGTACATAATGTACAGCCTCACTGAATTGATCGTTAGTTGATGTAGTTATGGAATGGGTTGCAACATAATTGACCTATGTAGGGGATGATGTCATTGGTACAAAAGGTCCACTTAGGGAAGATGGTTGACTAGAAGCCATATTTGGACTAGGAAATCAATGCTGGTCAACAGTGACAATACTACCTTCATGAGGGAAAAAATCACTCAAAAGAGTGTTGAAACAATAGCTCCCATGTCATAAAAATAGTCGCGCCATAGAAGTAAATTGTAATCTAAAGGGCCGGGGACTACCATCACATTCAGATAAATGATTTTTCCTCCCAAAGTAATAGGTAACTAAGGGAGGATCCATAATGGTTGACTAGTTCCTCTGTTAAAAGCCAACAGATTCTGGGTAACAGGCACAAGCAACAGTGAATCAAGCACTTGCCAAGAAGTTGAGGAAATGATACTCACAGATGCACCTTCATCTATAATAGTGCTCGATACGATCATATTACAAACCTATACTACGATCTGGAAAGGTACATAAGAAGGAAGATGGAATCCTGCTAGTCAATTCCAATCAAAAGAAGTGACTAGACTACTTGGAGGGGGTACCGTAAGAATGAGAAAATTATCCCCTTGAGTTATTAGAACAAGAGGATTTTCCTCGTGTCTTGATGGAATAGGAAGACTAGCCCCAAGTTCATTAGAATCTGAATAAAGAAAAAATAACTTGTGTGGTATCATATTCACTCTCTTTGGGAAAGGTATGATTTACTGAAGGTAAAATCGGGTCAACTGTTACCTCGACCTGTTGATTTGGGTCAGGTATAGACTCACAGGATTCACTTTCAGAGAGAGTGGGTTTGACTGACAGTTGATTTGAGTCAGTCAATTCATCAACTAGTGAAGGATTAAGTGAGAGTCTCCTGCAACTAGATGGAAGTCATTGAGGGGAAGCAGGACGATTATCCAACGCTTTTTTGGCTTCATCTAGAAAGGGCCAAAGGTGAATGGGGTGATTCCCTTCACATAACCTACAGGGAAACTCGACTTTGCCCTTCTTTCCATGAACTTTACTACCACTAGTTGATGGTTTTTCACCAACATGATCTTAAAAAGTTGGTGACATAGGATGATGCATACGGGAAGACCATTCTTCTAAGATCTGAGGAATATCAGGACAATTTTGAAGAAGATGGTCTCCCGCACAAAGGTTGCATGGATATCAAACTTTGTGAGGCTTGACGAATGATTTCTCATCAGATGTTACATTCAAGTCAATGGTTGCTTGGTTTCCCCTCTACTAAATTGTGTTCTTCTTCTTCTTCTTCGCTTTCTTCTTCTTCATAGTCACCTGGTTACTAGTACCAATACTTTCACCATGTGAAGAGGAGGAAGGGGAGGAAGAAACAACCGAGGAAGAAGGCAAAGCGTTAACTTTAGGATCAACTAGAGGTTGATTTTGTCTAGTTGGAGGAGTACTTGATTGCGGAGAAATCATGACATTTTGAACTAAGGAGGTTGAAAACAACCATACTGGCAAGCCAATGGTAAATCCTGGAAGGGACAATGTAGCCATATAAGGAGCACCAATATTTCCGAAAGGAGAAAAAGGACTAGGATTCCCATAAAAAAGAATTCCTTGATTGATGGAATCCAAATTTGTCGCCATATGTTTCAACCTAAGATCAACTAGGGAGTGAGCATGGAGGATGTTATCCATAGTCAATTAATTTTATTTTAATCAAAGTAACATAAAAAAAAAAAAGGGATAATCTATTCAAAAGGTTTACCAAGCAACTGTGAACTGCAAAATGCCTCCCAGTGAACTTAGAAGTACGGGTAGGCAATCTCCCCAAATGTTGTGTTTAGTGTATGACAATGTACAAGGCGGCCGACTCAGTTACCTAAGGATGGATAGAAACCTAGTGTTGTCCTACCATATATACCTGAAAGTACGTGGAAGGCCAATCTATATAAGCGTTGTCTAATGCAAAACCACACAGTGAGAGCATTCCCATATACTTTACGTACTCTAACACTGCCTTATATACCTGAAGGTACGTAGATGCACTATGATATACTCATGTACATGGAATGAGGTATCACACTCAGGATGTATTGCAGATAAGTTAACGATAGCTGCCTTGTTTTACGATGCAGGAACATGTCTCTAGCCTAGGCCTCTAAATGTTTTTGGTTAGGTTGCAATGCTCCATTAGATAAATTCAAATAAATTTTAAGTTTATCTTCTTTAGAATTGTCTCTTCAATGTTCACCATGTGATGTATGTTTGCAATTCCTAAAATGCAACTAATATGATAAGCATTATTCTCATTCAATTGAACAATGAAAACCTTAGCTAGTAGGGATAGAGAAATCAGATCTTTGATAAAGAGAAAAGAGCAAAAATAATGCAATTTCCCTAGATATTCCTTTCAAGCATTCACAAACTACAATATGAATGATGCAATTTTTTCTTTTTGATTTCCTTAATGTGAATATGAATAAAAGGAAATATGACCATATAGTTAATCAATCTTTCATAAGAACGAAGAGTTTGACGATGGTTCTGTTTTGAAGGAAAAGAAGACTTTACGACACTTTATTTCGAACAAATATTAATTAACTATATTCTAACTTTGAATATAGACTGATAATTGCAAAGAAAACATTTAAGAAACATTAATCAATCAAATCAATGTAGGGTCGTAAAAGGAGATAAAAACTTGTTCTCTAAGACATAGCATTCATTGATCAATCAACAAACAAACAAACAGAGAAAATATGGTAAAAAACTCAATCCAAAGGTCAGAATTTGACCTAAGGTGGATCGACGTAGGTCAAAGAGGGCCTAACTGCACTGCAGAGCACTATCCCCTGACCAAGCCTGTGCTGATTTCTAGGAGGCCACTCAAGAGTCATCTAACCTGAATTTTTGACCAAAATTGAATGCAAAAGAGCTGAAATACAGTCAATGGACACAAGTAGGGTTTACAAGAATGTCCTAGGAGGTGACTAAGCTACTAGGGAGGATGATCTTCTCTAGTATGATCAACAATTTGTTTTGGAGAATTTAGCATCTACAGATAAATACTAATTCCTAGGTCATTAGTTGTATCTAGAACAACAATTTAAAGTGTTTTAGACTTTTCCTATAAGCAATAGATCAGATGAGAAGATAGAAGGCCTATTTGTAGTTATGCTTTCCTCTCGTCTCCCTTGTATAGATTATGTCGCTCCTTCCCATGCTTAAGCCCCTTATTAAGTACCCTGTAAACACAACAGAAGACAAAAAACTGATCAAAAAATACGATCTATTGAATATAAGTGAAAGGAATCAGATACAATTCACACACATGAGCATTATGAAGCAATACAAACATATGGGAAAAGGGTTCAAACACTTTATTAGATAGAAGAAGGAATTACAACCATTGGTGTTTGATTCAAAGCCATTCCTCCAGCTTGGATACCATCCACATCACATCAAAAGCATGACAAACTTGTAGCATTACAATAATTGCTTCAAAGCCAAATCTCACAGCAGCATTATCTCCTTGCAATTCAACATAATCTAGCCCCTGATCACTTATATGAGTGGTCAATTTATATGAAGATGAAGGAGGTTTTGTCATAAACAGTGGCATTGAATGACCTTCCATACTTAGAATTAGTTCCATGGAGGAAGGGATGAGAGGATAGGATGCACCTTAACTCATTTCTCATCCATTTTTGAGCTCATAAGAGTTGATAAGTGAGGGAACCTTCTAGATGACTCCAAAAGATAAGAATATTCCCCAAACCCTATTTGAATTTCACTCATTCTCTCCTAACACAGGTGAAAGGAAGCCTAAATGCTCTATAGAGCACCCTGGTAGTGGACTTAACAACTCTGCAGTGCACCTTCATAAGGGCTTACCTACATTGGTCCCTCTAGAGGTTATTTCTAGATGTCTTCAAGTCATGAAACTATCTGGGAAGGAGGCATCCAAAGGGGTGACTTGTTTAGGGCATCAAGAAACTAAAATTAGGGTTTGATGAGCCATAAAACACTGATCTAGATGTTGGGATTTGATGTGCCCAAATGGATCTATAACAAAAGGTGTCGATTTTTGCAAAGCATAACTCAGATTGAGCACGTTTACCCATATATTTTCGTGCAAAAATTCTTTAAATATTTAGCTACATGATATAAAACTATTTTTATGAATTCTGAATAGAATTATATAGAGTTTAGCCTCTGTCTATAGATCACAGATCCATCGATCAATGTTCTAAATTTTTTTCCATATCCTTATCTCAGACACAGCTCGAATTTTTGAACATCTTGATTTATCTCAAACCTTCAATAGTTAATTCCGTTCAAAATTTGTAGACTAGGGTAGTTTAAGACCAAAGCACATGCACAAACTAATTAAATGAAGCAATATTTCCCATTTTTAACCCACAAAACCTCAGTCGGAAGTAAAACACAATGAAGTGTCAATTTGTTTTCCAAGGGGAAAACATACTGTTAAATCATTCTTCGAGATAACCATGAGTGGAGGATATTGAGGAAAAGTACATGTGCAGGAGGCCAACTTGACCACTCATCTAGATGACATTGTCAAGGATTGGGGTTTGATCACAATGAGATTTGACTTCCCCCTGTGCATAAAACATCTAAATGTAGTAAGAATTATGTTGCATTTAACTCGCATTTGCTATTCGCTGAGATCCTAGAAGCTCTGGTTAAAGATCATGCAAGTTGTTCGTGACATCAAGGAGTGTGTGGTCTGGGATTTTTATTCACAGGTTGTTATTATTTTATCCCACTTTTCAATATTTAAGGTGCCCTTAGTGGTTGACCCCGACCTCATGAATCATGGATTGGGAATGGGCTCAACATGATTAAACTCTTGATTACATGAAATAGCTAGTTATCACTTTATTGATAAGGAATATTTATCCCAAAAAAACACCATATGGTCTCTCTAGCGCTAGCTTAGGTTTCTACATAATTTTTTAGGTTTGTCAATAATGACGTACAACATCTTGGTAGTAAGGAGAGGAGTCAAACTATTTGATCAGAATATCTAGTGAAATTCATATTAGTCAATAATGAATTACTACCAGTGATAGTATCTTCATCATTCCTCTTCATGGACATAATAAGACATTAACTATGATCTGAGTGAAGACATTCTTAGAAATTACTATTTATTTGAAGTGAATACAAATGCACCATTGAGATGACCTTTCTTACATCATTCAAATCATCCATAAGCCTTCTGGAAATCTT
The DNA here is from genome assembly GCA_000404065.3 of Pinus taeda. Taxonomy (NCBI): domain Eukaryota; kingdom Viridiplantae; phylum Streptophyta; class Pinopsida; order Pinales; family Pinaceae; genus Pinus; species Pinus taeda. Next base: position 136,798 of record APFE031443693.1, read on the forward strand.
TTAAGTAAAATTTAATCTGCTACAATAATGGACACAAATGGAAACTTTCACTTTCTTATTTAATCTCGTGGCGTTTCTATAAAATGAGAAGGTTTAAATAAAATTAAGGTAATAATTTGTTGGAAAAGTGGGAGAAAAATTTGCTCTTCTATGAAAACAGTAAGGTGCATGCCTTGAGGGCCTATGACTTGGATTTCAAATATTAGATTCATGTGCCTTATAATGTGATAGAGACTATATTGACCTACAACCAAGAATTACTCAGTTGTTATGAAACACAGTTTATAAACGATTACATATGTACCATAAAATATTCTTGACACATGATCAATAACATGGCAGAATATTAATATTCTCATAATACATTGTTTTTGTTTCTCCATTCGCTGTGGAAAATAAAATTAATCCCTTATAAAATAATATCTTAAGCAATCATGCATTTGGTCCAACTATGTCATCTAATCACTTCCGCTGTTGTGTTTACATCAGACATGTTGGACTTCATCCATGACTCAAATAACCTCAATTTAAAATTACCTTCGGTTTCACAGTCCTCCACCAATAAATCATTTTAAGGTTTAGTTTCAACCTTTATGGATTCTAATTCCTTAGACTACTACTCTAGAACTCATTGGAATATTTTTCTTATAGGAATCTTATAATCAAACCCTTCACTAAAACTTATAGTTTGTTTGTTTACAACCTAGTTTAGGACCTACAACTCATTCATATCTTACATATGTGGGTTGGTCCATATTCCTATTATTTGAACTTTTGCTCTGATACCATTTTCCACATACATCCTTGACACAATCCTAACAATCACCAACACCTCCAAACACTAAATAAATTTAGGTTCAATAAAATTTATATTCAGTAGTTGTCACATGCATAATTATTCAACCATATCATAGATGAGGATATCATATGCAATTATACTCATATTCTTAAATATTTGACAACATAAAGGGTAAGGAGCCAACATACAGAACATCCTATGCAATTGAACCAAACCAGATTAGATGGAAGAATGTCACTTGGAAAATTAAGTGACTCCATCCAACCTACAACCGACTTCCTGTAATTCACCCCTGAGCTGAGAGTTATTTCCCCTTGATCAACTACCTCTTGTTGATCTCTGCAATGGGTATTTAATGCCCTCTTTCATGATATGTTTTCCTTTAGCGATGTCGCTTTTGTGGATCTTTTTATTTATTTTCCTAGGCTTCTCCCATAAAAGCTTGCCTTCCTCTCCCACAATGCTTTTCCCACAAAACCTTTCCTTTCTCTTCTGCAAGCCTTTTATGTTTTTCTTGTTCTCCTTTCTCTCCTATGAGGCTTTTCCCATGAAATCTTGCTTTTCTCTCCTACAAGAGTTTATGTTTTTATAAACTTATCATTCTTATCTAGCTAAGAAACTTAATGGATATTTATCTCCAATTCCATTAAACTTATCTAGAATTTGATATAGAGGTCTTATCATGAAATAATTATCCATTCACATTCACCAATGGGATTTCATTTGGAAACTGTAGAGTTCCATAACTGTTTCGTTTTGACACCCTTTTTCCACCATTTTTCACCTTTTCGTCATCACTATCAACTCAATAAATGTAGTAAATCATAGATTTTGATAAGGTAACAACTCTTACATGTATTATTTTTAATATGTGTTAATGTTCCTTATTGTTATGTTAAAGAGTGCATTAGCTACATAATTAACATGATTCTACAACGACTTTATAAATTTGCAGCTACCTCCATGGTTCATTGGGTTCTGGTGCATTGATGAAGTAACTAACCATATGCGTATTTAAGGATCGATTCCCTCATGGATCTCCTCATATTCGCTTGATCCAGTTCACCATAAGAAATCACACAGTGGCGCGGTCAAAGGTACAGGTCAACACGTAGCAGCAAGAGTCCAAGCACAACACGTTTTCTCGATTTCCTTTCCAAATAGAAAATCTATGAAATAACAATTTTCCTGTCTAGTTTCATATTTGAATTAGGATTGAACATCAGACCTATAAGCATAGAAGTCTCAATTGATTGAGCACACATTTTATATAAATAAATAACTTCTATAAGTGATATCATGGAGGAAGTATTAGTTTAATTGCTAAAGAAATTGTGAACCAGACCTTCTTTCTTTTGTTAATTTGAAGTTACTTTTTTGATTGGATGCATACGTGATTGTGAATCATGCCTATTGGATGTGGACGACCCTTGCAGACAATCAAGGTTTTAATTTATTTTCATTTTATGCTTTAGATTTTCTTTCATTCAATTTCTTTCTGTTATCACTGCATTTTAGTTTAATTACTTCATTGTTTTCATTATTTTGTATAAACTCAGTTATCTTGTTTACCATTTCACATTCTGTTATGCTTGCAGTTGTTTAATAGATTAATCCTTCAGAATTTTTCACTTCATCATAGTTAATGTTTTTATGCTTTCTAGAATTAGAATTTATATCACTCTGCAATTTGTAATTAGAAATTTCTTTCATGCTTTCTAAAATAAGAATTGTATATATTTCGTAGACAAGATTTTGAATTTCCATACATTGTTTCATAGTAGCAAGTTGTTTATATATATCCATAATTTTAGGATGAATAACTTAAGTCATTTTAGAATGATACTCCATTATACATGATTTGATAAAGTAATTTAATAGTAGCTTAACTCACATTGACTCTAATAGTAGCTTAACTTTCAAGTATTAATTTGTAGAAATCTAACTCTAATGAAAATCTAGATAACAATGAAAATCTCAAAACAAACATAGCCATAATCTTACTAAATGAAAGAATAGGTTTTTAGCATATATAGTGCATTTGCACTTCATAAGTTTACAAATTTTGGTCAATAATTTATGCTTGCAATTTAAGAACAGTAAATTTACCAAACATTTTGGCACCATTTCTAGGGAAGTGTAAATAGAAGCCTTAAAAAAAAATCAAATAAAAACATGACATGCATAGGGAAAGAGACTCTAGAGGAAGGTTTGTAGGTCGAGGAAGAAATTCAATTCCTACATCATCAGTCACTCCATCATGACAGCGTAGTGCCACACCACCCACAAAAACTTGAATTCCATCCATAATAGGCCAATATATACTTCCTAAACTCTTAATATCCTAAATCCAGTCTAAAGGTTCACGAACTTCATCAAGAGAGCCTATGATGGAGGTAGATCCTACATATCCAACAAATGGAATAATTTTTCTATCTTCAAATGGAGAACAACTTATAGCTCAAGAGTTAGAAGTTCATTTTGAAGAAGAAGAGGAAGAAACATACTTCAAACCATTGATAGAGGAACCAAAAGAACTAGAAGATAAAATAGATAATCCTGTTGTAGAACCATATATCTCTTCTGAGGAATTCATCATGGCTGAACAAGGAGAAGGAGATGTGCAAAATGTCAATGGAAAACAACACAAGATTGGAGTATGAGGAAGAAACAGACAAGAAGGAAGAGGGGGTGGTAAAGGTAGAGGAAGAAGAGATCCAGAACCTTTTGGATTCCTTATCCTTGATGAGGATACAACATTAACAATGAATAACATCTGACCCTCTATTCTCCCCAATTTTCATGGAATAAGAAGTGAAGATCCAAAGACATTTCTCTTTGAATTTGAAGTGTTATGTACATTATATGACTATCTGCATGATGCTCAAAAACTAAAATTGTTCCTTGCCACCTTAAAAGATGCAACATTAAAATAGCTTACGAGTCTAGAAATAAATTCTATAAGGACATGGGCACAAATGCAAGATTCATTCTTAGAGAAATATAAGGATTATTGTATGCATCATAACATCAAAGATGTAGTCTTCAAAATGGTACAAAAAGAAGATGAGAATCTTGAAGACTTTGTTAAGAGATTTGTTTATAATATCAAAAGGGAAAAAATGAAAAATTTGAATGAGGAAAACTTGAAAGCTATCTTACTCAAATCCATTAAAGATGAGTTGATAGGTATTCTCAATCCAATGGGAAACGGAGATATTTCTCAGTTACCTTTTGTAGATATCTGTGATCTATGTGTACATATTTTTAGAGGTAAAATAAGAACATGAAAATTTTTAAGGTATCCTCTTTTATCAAGAGTAACTAAATCTATAGCCGAGACAATAAGTAGGGCAGAAATAGGCAGTTTGCTTGATAACTTTAAAACATATATTTTAGGGACTCTGAGTGAGAAAATTAACACCCTTAAAATACAAAACAAGTAGAAAGCCGAAAATGATGCATTCATTATCCATCTTTTGTCATAGGTGTAGAAAGAAATATGCTCTAAGAGAATGTCCTTTAGATTTAAAAAGCATAGAAACATGTGTTATATGTGCAGAAAATAATGATACAAAGTAATGTCCCTCTATACCAGGTCTTAAGGCTATGTCTAGTGAGGAAGGAATGCCAAAGCAAGTAGAGCCCCTTTACTTTATTTCCAAAAGACCACAATAAAAATCCTTAAACAAATCAAACTCAAGGTTTTAATCCTTAACAATTTGCACAATCTTCACAAAATAAATGGAATTCACCTATGACATGATAGCCTTGGGCTCAACCACCACAACCTTGGAATCAAGGATGGGAAAATCCTTATGGAAGATATTCTTAATATCAACAATATCTGCCACCTTATCCAAATTTTCCACCACGATACTTGCCTCAAACTAGCCAGTTACCTCAAGCTCAAGCTCAAAATGAAAATCCACAACTTTATTTTCCATTTGCACCAAGACCAAATCAATTACCCGTTGAACCACTTCCAAATCCAAATAATAAAACTTCACAACCTATTTACAACTTAGAAGTCTAGAATCCTCAAACTTATATGATAACTCCATTAGATCTGAATAATGTTCAATTAAGGTCTAGTAGAGTATTAGAAAGGAAGAAACCATTTTTTGTTATTCAAGAAAGATAAAATATTTTTTTAAAAGATAATAATAACTCAAGAAGTAATTTCCCTTCCTCAGAAAGAAAATATTGAATAAAAAAAAGTCCCACACATTTTAATAATACTGCTATTATAGAACAAGCTTCAATATCTATCTCAACACTACCTTTTCCTGAAAGGTTGAAAATCAATAAAGGGGTAGAAAAACAAATCATATTACTTGATTATGATATGTTAGATGAATTAAAAAATGTCTGTATAAAAATTCCTTTATTACAAGAAATAAAATAAATATTGATTTTTTCAAGAATAATTAAGGAATTGAGTATTAAAGGATTAGGAATGAAAAGAAAGAATTCAATTAGTCAGGAAAATTGAAAATATTATGACGGGGAAGACAACATTTTAGAAATATTTAAATCCAATAATCCCCATTGTAAAAACACACATCAATGGAACTGAAATACCAAACACTTTGATTGATCTAGGAGTAGCCATAAACATAATGAGCAAACAAACTACGGATAAATTGAAGCTTCCTAATCTTCAATACACACCAACATTGTTACAATTAACAGACATAATTGTAATTAAACCCGATGATGTGTTAGAAGATATATACGTATCCTTAGATTCTTAGGAATATCCTATTTATTTCATGATTCTAACCACCAAGAATAATTTAGGAGGGCATCCATTAATTTTAGGAAGACCATAGTTAGCTACAAAAGATGTTTATATCAGTTGCAGATCAGGAGACATGTTTATCTGAGATGGAAGCTCGACAAAGAAATTTACATTGTACCGACCTGTAGAAACAATGATAGAAGTAGAAAATGCAGAATGGATGGACCAAGATAATGATATTCAACCAATTTTCACTATTGCACAAATAAATGAGGAGGATCAAATTTTAAATCCAATAGAAAATCATGAACCCTCTTTATATTGTGATGATAGTCAAAATTTTCAAGAACAATGTAACATCAAATATCTATCATCTAGACAAATGTCTTTACATTCTATGTAAACGTTTGGAAATTCATCAATAAAAAATTTTGCAAGAAAAACCTTGAACATCAACGAAGACCTAAAATAATTACAAAAAAAAAAAACTGGTAGAAATATTACAAAAAAACTCTTTTGTATATGCATGGGAATACAGTAATATGAAAGGAATTGATCCTAAGAATGCATGCATCATATCAATATTGAAGAAAATGCTAGACCAGTTCGACTACCACAAAGAAGAATGAATCCAAACTTAAAAGAAATTGTTAAAAAAGAATTGGAGAAACTGTTAAATGTAAATTTCATCTATCCAATATCAGACAGTCAATGGGTTTCACCCCTAGTAATCATTCCTAAGAAAAATTGAAAATGGAGAGTTGACATTGATTATAGAGAATTTAATAAAGCAACTTTGAAATATCACTTTCCACTTCCTTTCATAGATCAAGTTTTAGATACATTAGCAGGGAAGAAATATTTCTCATTTTTGGATGGCTTTATTGGATATAATCAGATTCAGGTAGCACATGAAGATCAAGACAAAACCACATTGAGTTTTCCATAGGGGACTTATGCTTACCGAGTACTTCCTTTTGGATTATGCAATGCTCCAACAACATTCCAAAGAGGAGTACTAGAAATTTTCTTTGATCTTATTCATGAATGTGTGGAAGTATATATGGATGATTTCACAGTTTATGGAAATTATTTTGAAGAAGCACTTGAAAATTTGGAAAAAGTTCACATAAGATGCAAAGAAAATATTTCATTAAGCCATGAAATTGTTTTGTGATGTTTAATGAAGCAAATAATTTAGGTCACCATATTTTGGGAAATGGAATTAAGGTAGACCCATCTAGGGTAGAAGTTATTTCCAAATTATCAATCCCAAGTTGTTAACGAGGTGTTAGGATCTTTCTTGGTTTTATTGGATATTATAGAAGATTCAAATAAAAATTCACAAAGATTTCATGTCCACTCTTCAAATTACTCAACGAAGAGTGTGAATTTAGTTGGAAGTATGATTGTCAAAAAGCTTTTGAAACTGTGAAAAATAAGATCTCTGAAGCACCCATCTTGAAAAGACCTAATTGGAAATTTCCTTTTCATATATCAACTGATTCTTCAGATACAACTCTAGGAATTGTGTTAGGACAAAATGACATTACTCTTTATGCCATTTATTATACCAGTAAACATTTAACTCCTGCAAAGCTAAATTATACTGTAACTGAGAAGGAGTTTTTAGCTTTCGTTCATGCCATTAATAAATTTAGACATTACATTACTGACCATGAAAATTTCATTCATACATACCATTCTTCCATTAGATATTTAATGATTAAACCAGTTACTAATGGTAGAGTAACAAGATGGTTATTACTGTTACAAGAATTCAATATCACCATTCTGGACTAACTTGGAAAACAAAACACAATTGCAACCTTTTATTTAGAATTCAAAATGATAACAATGATATACTTGTAGAGGATACGTTTCCTGATGAATATAATTTTGCAGTGTCCACTAAACCACCTTGGTTTGCAGATATTTCCAATTATTTAGTTTCAGGAAAGTTACTCTCCTATTTGTTTCCCAGAGGAAAGAGAAGAATAATCCAATCAAGTGCATCTTATTCATGGATAAATGAAGAATTATACAAGAAAGGACCAGATCTCATCATTCGAAGGTGTGTAACAGAAGACAAAATGTCTGAAATACTTAAAGCATGGTGTGATGAATCATGTGGGGGTCCTTTTACTAACAAAAGAACTTCTTATAATGTCCTTCTCTTAGCATACTATTGGCCTTCCCTTTTTAAGGATGCCAAGGAATATGTTAAGAGGTGTGATAGTTGTGAAAGAATGGGGAAACCTATTCCTTTAGAAGAAATGCCACTATAGCCTCAGGTACTCATCGAACCTTTTGAAAACTAGGCTTTGGATTTTGTTGGACCCATTAATCCATGTTTGAAACAAAAATAATATATTCTTCTATGCACTGATTATGTTAGTAGATGCGTAGAAGCTAAAGCACTTTATTTTTCTACTAAAAATGTTGTAGTTTCATTTATTTTTTAAGATATTTTTACTAGTTTTTGTGTCCCAAGAGAAACTGTAATAGATCAAGGAAATAAATTTACATCCAAAGTAGTACAAAAGATAGTGGAACAATATAAAATCGAGCATCAGAAGTCTACTCCATACCATCCACAAGCAAATGGACAAGTAGAATCTACCAACAAATTGATTGAAGTAATCCTTACCAAGATAGTTTATTTGCACAAAAGGGACTAGGTAGAAAAGCTTCTAGAAGCTTTTTGGGCCTACCGTACCACATGAGAAACACTACACGACATATTCCCTATTAAATTTTTTATGAGAAGCAGGTCCTATTTCCAACTCACTTCCCAATTCAGACCTATAAGACGACAATCAATTTGGGACTTGACTTATCAGAAGCACAAAGGAAAAGAATGCGACAACTCAATGAGCTTGATGAAGTAAGACAATATGCTATCTAGAAGATTAGTTTAGTCTAGAAACAGAGATCGAGATGACATGATAAATACATCAAAGAAAGGAAATTTGAGCTAGGAGACTTGGCATTACTCTTTGATTCAAAGTTCAAAAATTTCCAATGAAAATTTCAAACTCACTCGTTTGGGCCTTATGAGATTGAAAATGTTTTTTATAATGGAGAAGTCAGAATTAGGACTATTGATGAATAATAAATTCCTCTACTAGTGAATGGACATTGACTTAGGATATATCACAAGCAAATGACAAAGGAGGAATTTGTGAAGATTTTTTAGGATAAATCTGATTTGAAGTTGGTTAACAAGAATTTTTATTCTTCTCCACCTTAAAAATTTATTTTTTCATATAAAAATAAAATAAATAATAATAATAATATAATCAATAATAATAATAAAATATAAAATATAAAATATGTATAAACATGAAACCAATAATTGTTTGGCATGTTTATGCAGAAAATTCAAGATGAAACACAAGAATTCTTGCCACCTTAAAATTTTCTTTGTATTCCATTTTCCAGAATCCCATTTTATATTATCCCTTTGTTTTCAAACAAATAAATAGCTACAAAATCATTTATTTTCTTCAACTTTGATGACTTTCTGCAGCCAATGTAACAAACACCTCTGATCATGCAATTGAAGGAATGATTGACTCCTTCCACTACAAAGTACCTGAAGATAACATAAAAGGCAACCAAATGTTAGGAAGAAACTAACCTAAAGGTATGCATTTCTTTAATTTAGTAATAGGGATTAAAACATTACATATATGAATTGCAAGACATAATACTACTGAAAAATCAAAATCATTATTGCAAAGAGTTTGTCTTGTCATGTCAAATCTTGCATAATACACCATTCACTTACAATCATCATCACTCATATCCCGATCCATTGAATTGACTACCCAAAACATAAGCATGAATAATCATGAAGGTTAGATTCTGCCTCATTCCATTATATCCTCACTACCTACGATCTCATTGTTCCACCACTCACACTCTCGACCTCTCTACTCTAAAAACCCTACCAAGCCATCCTACCTTGTCAAACAAAACAATTGTGAAACAAAGCTTCTTGGTCATGGGTGTGATAGTCAGAATGGGGCCGACAAGGAATAAATTTTTAGAGGGGTATCCACAAACAAAAGAATTACTATAGAAAGCACAGTGGCTCAAATCTGTAGAGAAATTCAATGGCTTCCACAAAGAAGTGATCAAATCCTTCGCTAGGGCCTTTGATGGGCTCGAAGTGGGGATAGGGGACATCAAATTCATAGTGATAGAGTCATTTATCGTCAAAGCCACTGGAATTCCACATATTGGAAAGAAATGGTTTAAGAACAGAGGTATAAAAACAAAGGAATGGAAGGTTTTCCTGCAAAAACCAAGCATGAACACCACCATTTTCAAGAAGGGCATCCCAAGCACAACATTAAAATGTAAGTGGAGAAACCTACTTCTAATAATCCAAAAATTTGTTCCCTGTGAAGCAAGGTTTGGATGTATGTTTTTCTATCATATTCGAATGCTAATGAATTTCCTTAAAGAAAATGAGATAAACCTTCCATATTTCTTATTGAATAGCCTTAGAAAGATGCCAGGAAATGTTCAAAGGAGAATTCAGTTTATAGATAATACAATGTATCACCATGGTCTAGTTAAGATACTTGTTGAATTTCATCTGCAAACATAGGTCATAATTAGGAAATATTTTTAGTTAGAAATCACTTTATGTAAGAAACTCATGAGAAGCCAAATAATAGCAGACCTAAGAGGGGAAGGAAAATAAAAATTTATAAGATATAGGAACAAGAACCACAGTAGCCACATAAGCTATTAGAAGATGACATCTTACTTGTAGTAGTTTTAGAGAGAATAAACAAAAGAAATGTTAGAAGAAATAAAGCCAAAAAAGAAATAGAGATTTCATCACAAGTAGAGAAGCCTAAAACATAAATGAAGAAAACTCAAAAGACCCCTGTCATAGCTTTAAGAAGGAGTACTAGACTCAACTAAGAAAAAGGACTACCCTCAAAGAGCACAGAGCATGTCAGTATAGAAATAGAAGAAGACTGAGAAGCTGAAGAAGAAGATTCAGGAACTCCTCCCAGAGCTTCATCTCCAAGGGTTTTGTCACCAAGGGTTTCACCACTAAGGGTTTCATCACCAAATGTCACATCACCTCCTCAGAGTCTAAGATGAAGAACGCCAGAGATTGATCCATTGCAACAAGAGATCTATGATTATATTGAGTCCTTAGAGAAAGGGATGCATCAAGAACATCAATTCCTATTCAAGAGGAAGAAGAAAGTCAGTTTAATGAGCCACAATAACCTTTAGTAGTCAATATATTGAAACAAGAAATCTTCAAATTGGAGACATTAAACAAGTGTATCGAAAATGGAAATCAAGCCCTGAAAGCACAAAGTGAAATATAAATAACTAAGAGTAGCAATCCCCTCTTACATCTAATTCTATGGTTTAATAAGAACAAGAAACTGAAGAAGAAAAACAAGGCTTTACATAAACATGTTATAAAATTGAAATACAAGATACTCATGAGGAAACCAAGGATGGCAATTACTAGAAAGAAAGTGAAAAAGATGAAGTTGGATTTCTTGGCAGAAGTGTAAAAGGAAATGTAGTAGCTCAAGATATCAATCTTGTAGTTTGTATGAGGACATATAAAACTTCAATGTGGGGGAGTGTAGAGTTCCATAACTTATTTGTTTTGATACCTTTGTTCCCCTATTTTCTTGTTTTTCATCATCATTATCAACTCAATAAATGCAACAAATCATAGATTTTGATAAGGTAACAAATCTTACATGTCTTATTTTTCATATGCATTAATGTTCCTTATTGTTATAGTATAGAGTGCATTAGCTACAAAATTAACATGATTCTGCAACCATTTTATAAATATGCAGCTACCTCCATGGTTTGCGGGGTTTTGGCATGCTAATGGAACAACTAAGAATATGGGTAGTTGAGGATCATAACTTTGGTGATAAATTTAATTTTATTAAAATAACTTTTTTAAGTTATATTAAATCTAAATTAATTGAAAAAATTCTAACTCAAGTTTGTTAAATTTAACAATAGTTTGAATTTTATAAACTAGCATAGATCCATCTTAACAACTGATCTACCAAGAGCTAAGAAGGATCAAATTTCATTATTTCTTTGTTTAGAATGCAAAACTTCAAAAAAAATGTACATGTCAAAAGATTTAATCTCTTTTAATTCTTCATAAATCTATGATTAAGATGGATATATAGCGATTTTCTATCTCTATATATAGACCATGTGTAATTTTCCATTATTTAAATGGCATTTTTTATTAATTTATTATTATTAATATTTTGTATTAAAAATTGAATGAGTTACACATTTTCGTCTTACTTACAAAAAACAATTATTTTATCTTCAATTATTTTTTCCTTGTGAGTATTGAAATATTTTAATAATTAGATTAGAATGAATAAGCATGAAGTATCTAAGCAATAGAAAAATATATATGGTAATTTTAAAATTATAATTTCAACCATATTGAAGTTTGTAATTTATAAAAATATCTTTGCATATTTGTTTTGAAAGTAAGTCGATTTGCGTGTAATACGATATATAAAATTTTGATATAATTTCAACAATACATAATCTAGAATAAATATCATTTCATAAATATAAACATCACGATGATATCCATCTAACAAACATAAACACCATATAAAAAACACATTCAAATTCACTAACATCACTAATTATATACACATCTAGCACATATAAACGCCATTAGCTAGCACACAAATTTAATATTTTAACAGGGCATCATCAATGCGATCACATCTAACAAAAAAAACATTGTAATCTAATATGATCACTACACACATCCTCAAATATACATCTCATGTCAAATGACTTCTATCACATACACATTTATCTGTAAGAACATTAAATGAACATATCTAACACGATCTAACAATATACACATCAACACCAACATATTAGTTAAGTACATCAACATGGACAGAAAAAATGCACGATATATATATATATATTATATAATATATAATATAGTTATAATATATATATATATATATATATATATATATATATACACAAACAAGTCAAATAACTGTTATAAAATATATGATACAATAGTAGTACTAGCATCTTGGTTTGTAGCAAAAGACAATGGATGGTCAAATGCCTCAATAGTTGAACTATGAGGTGCAGGAGAAGGTGGTTGGTCTGCTATCTGACAAGAACAAGGTAGTACTAGGTGATGAGGTGAAGGACGAGGATGTGGAGTACTATTAGAAGGATCACTAGTACCTTGATCATCATCCGATGGGGTATTATTGGGTGAAGACTCATTGATATATGTTGCATGCCCATCCCTACTAATTTTTAGTAGCTTGGTAGCTCCAACAATATAATGAATAAGCCTCATCATATCACGCATATAGTCCCTCAAAAGATCTAGGAGCCTAGAATCTTCCATGATTAACATGTTCGACGATTAACATGTCCTTTAAGGGCAAGGAAGAAAAACACACAAGAAATATTTTCATCATCGATTTCATAATATTCATAAAATTTAAGAAAATCGCAAATGTGTTTGGCCACGGATGTTCCATCCTCACTATCAAATTTAAATTGAGAAAAGTCATCAACAGGATCATCGGGGATTAAAATATGATGAAGTGGATATAAGCTAGAGAAACACCTCGAGACTATGATTTGAGGATGAGCTATTAAGCCTATAAGAGATTCAAAAGAGACTCAATAGGCACAACTTTTCATTTGACCCTCCTTCTAGCACTAGAATGTTGGCAATGATGGATACCACCAAAATACAAGGGTTCCCCTTCATGTGAATTCCCAGTTATCTCTCATGCCATTTGATGTAGGAGCCCCACCCGAAGTATCGGCCTAATTGCCATAACACAAAGGTTCGTATTCGTTTCAATGGATAACATAGGAGATTATATACGTAAACCTTGAATAAGCAAGTAAGTTGACATTGTGAAACACTGATGGCAATGTGTAAAAGGATAATTTCACAAGCGAAGAGACAAAAGTGATCCTCTAGAAGGAAATTAATAGTACTAACCTTAGAGAGACACATAGGAGCATATAAATTTTGGTTAGAGAAATTGTTCACATAACAATGTTGAAGTGAATACAACACACATTCTACAAGATGAGCACTGAAGCCACCAAAATAGTTCAATTTATCGAGTACATATGGACACAACACATACTATAAACATCCCAAGAATAGTCCAAAGGCATTTGTGATACATGCATGAAAATTTCAACTTACAGAGCTTCAATTAGGTGAAAGATCCAAGTACACAGTTATAATGATGAGATGGTAGCTCCAATTGTGGAACATTAAGTCCATTTCTTCTTCTACAAAAAAATTATTTTCTCTCCTATGTTAATTAGAGAAGCCAAAACTAGCTCTCCAAAGCTTAAGCCTCGAAAATCCCTTTGATTGAGTTATGAGATTTATTTTAAAACAAGATGAATGACCTTTAATATCCTCATGACCCTTGTATTACCCCCATGAATCTTGGAATTATAAACAATTATTGAACTTCTAAATGAATTTTTGACTTCTATACAAATTTTTTCCATATATGATTATGTGACTCTTCATCTTCCACATATGACTCTCAGACTTCCACTTATTTGTATTTTACAATGATTACAATACTTCTTTATAACCTCAACATAAGCATATGATGAGACTTGACATGTCACTATATTTGATGACTAGGACTGATAATGACTTATGACATGGAATTTCTCTAGTGGTGACATGGCTACTACACTGTATTTTCTCTTTGCTTATCTTCTGATCGTGGTGCTTTCACCCTGCAAAGGGTATTTAATATTGGATTCTTTGGGGTGCTCCAATCATCAAGTTTCAATAATGTTCATGGATCTTTTCATGCTTCCTTTATTTATCTTATTCTCCCATTCTTTGACATGTGTGCTTCCCATGAAGTCCTTGGAATACTTGCTTTTGCAATGACCAAAGACTAGTAACTACCAACCTAAAAAAATCCTAATCTACCATGTTTTATGAATATTTTTTGTTTATTCCTTTTTAGTGTGCTCAAAAGGATCAAACGTGATTCTAGGTGCATGGGTGGTCCAAGTTGACTCAACTCCCTGATTTACCCAAGATCTTTTACTTTCGTGATGTGATTAGAATTCCATTTAAAGTAGCATAATTGAACATATATGCATGTTGTAAAGAAGAATGAACACGACAATCATCAGCAACATAAAATAACAAGACATTGATAACGGATTTCGTCGAGGAGGGACTATGTCTCTAGGCCCCAGTGTCAAGATGGTGTCGGACATTGCATTAAGTGTTGTCAATAGTGACGATGTACATAGGTGGTGACATTGCTGTCATACAAGGAAAATTCCCCCACACAGGAGTGGCTATAAGAAATGTTCTGCTGCAGGAACTCTCATTCAAAAAGGACTCCTATCAGTATGACCTAAACTCATGCATGATGATAATGAGCATCCTGCCAACATGGCATAAAAGAGATCTCAATGTAAACATACATGGTAATGCATGAGTATCTCATCAACATAACAACAAAGGGATATCAAGAAAAACATTATGAATCATGACAACAAGCACATCCCACCAATCATTTCACATCAAATCAAGCAGGAATCATGAAGCAAGTAAGAAAACAAGATCCCACATCAAACATCCAACATGGATCTATGCAGCACAATGCATTTCATAGCTAAAGAAGTACATTAACGCACTGCATATACCTCACATCCTAAGGCCATCTGAAGAAAAGGATGTCAAATTGCTGAAGCTGGCTGTACCATCAATCTCGCGGAGTTGAATCTCATGGAATGACTGCTCGCACGTTGAATGCTGGCACCTAAACTCCACTTAGAAAAGTGGCTGAAAAATGAAATGATCAAATGGGAAATCTTAACGAACTATTAGATTTGTGGCGTCAAATAGTGCAAAATCGACTGTAAAATTTTTGGATTCTAAGAAAATGAAAATTTGGGGTTTAAGGAATCTTTTAGATTCCCCCTAGATTCCTCAAAGATTCCTTCTTCTCGGTCATCTAAATATCTGTTGCTCAGACCAAAATTCTAATTGCACCATTAGGTTTTTGTTGCTGAGAGGTGTAGGATAGACATAAACTTCATCCAATTTGGACAATGGAAAAATCTCGCCCTCCTGGAAATTAGCTCAGTCATGGGTCCCCCTGCCACTTCTCTGGGCTCATGGTTCCACCTGCAGAATTAATAAAAACATATGTGTCTCAGTTTTTGTGCCCAGAGCGGACCCCTTTGTGCCAAGATGCTTCAATTCTGTCATTCTACACCATCGTTCCATCCTCAAATCCGCCCTTTGGTCCCCACACACACTGATAAAATGTCTGTATATATGATTTAATGGGCAGCGTTACCAACATTGGCCATTGGTGTGTTGGTAAATAAAGTAAATGGTCAAGGAGGGGTTGGGGGATTAAATCTCGCCCTTCCCTTTTTACATTACATAACCATTTATTAACTAAAATGGAGGTGCATTGTTGATGGTTGCGCATTATTTGAGGTTTGGTTGGTACATGAGGCCACCCAGTGGGGGGTGCCCACAGGGGTTAGTTGGGTTCAATCCCTGCCAACCCTACATTAAATCCTTTTCATAGATGTTATGGTGGTTTGGGGGTGTGGGCTGGGTCCACCGGAGGTGGCCCGCCACCTCATATGTAATATGGTGTGCGGTGGTTAAGGGATGATTTGGTGAGGTAATGGTTGTCGAGCCAAATTTAACTTTGATTTGTGGTTAGATGGGGAGGCTTGCAACGGTCATGGCCCATCAGCCATATTTAAATATAATTTTGTTATATAGTTTGGAGGTGGCAAGGTTGGTGGCCTGCCACCTCATTTAATATATATATATATATAATATATATAATATTAATAACAAACATTTTGTTGGAATTTTGTCTAATATTGGGGATATTAGACAAATTAACAATCCAACAAATTCGCCCAGTTTCGGGAGCTAAGTTTCATGCCCCTGGGTTGGTCAAATTGTAGGACACATAAACCTAGCCCAGAACCAACTTTGACCAAAACTTTAACTAGCTCATTTTGTGTCACATGAGCTCGGATTGACGAATCATTTGCATCGTTGCGATCTGGTCCTGGTTCGAAAGAATTCTGATCACTTTGATTTTTGAGCTTCCATAAGTCCTCTTTGTCCTGTGTATGTCCCTGGAGCCACCTAGATCAAGCCTCCTCACTGAGGAGCTTTGGGTCCTCCAAATGCATTAAAAATAATCTGCAAAGTCTTTGTACCTTGTCTGTATCACAAGCATCTTGAAAATGTCTCACTTCCATCTCAACAATGTAAACTTTGAAATGTGAACTATAAACTCAAAACGGGAACTCTGTCCAAAAAACCCTAAAAAAACATAAAAAAAAGCGTTAAAAATGAAAAATGTTGATGCTGGAATAACACATTTTTTTTTCTTAGGTAAATATTCAACATGTTTTAAAAATGGCAGTGAAAACCAACTTTTTGCGGAAAAATTATCCAGAAAACACCCTCAAAACAAAAAGTGTTAATGCAGAGAGAACACTTATTTTTTTCAAAAGTAAAATTTCAACATT
>APFE031443693.1:160573-208472 GCA_000404065.3 Pinus taeda
TCATTTGTATCATCCAAGAATTGTTCATTTATGTAATGTAAAATAGGTTGCCCCCTCGAAGAGGCTGAATTCTAAGGCGTTGATCTATCTTTTCTATCTTTTCTTGAGCTGGTTTCATAACAAGTTCCTGTTTCAAAGTTTACGTTGTTTCTCCTTCACCTTTGTTCTTTAGAACCTTAGGCGATGAGCTAACACCTAGAACCTCTGTAACCTGTAGTACATTGTTTTGCAAATTACATGCTCTTCTTACATGAACAACTAATGACCCAAGCATCCAATACTTGCCACGAGTTTATAAAACATACTTAGTGGTCAAGTTTACATCAAAATGGAAATAATACCCCAGCTATGAAAACAAGGTCAATATATCATTGTTGCTTCAACTAGTGATGGAAAAATGACATCACTTTCATAGTTTATCATGCAACTCAAAATAAGACCAGACATCATTGTTGCTTAACAAGTGATGGAAAACAAATCATCACTTTTACATTTTAAAATGCAACAAATGATTTACAAAAGCACGACCATGACAAGCTAACATATATAGGAACCATTTTTCACTTATCGTTGTGAATGGGTTACCCGCCTGTGGTTGTTTTGCTTGTCGAACAATTGTTTCACCTGGTTCATGCACTGACCACTTCTATTGCAATGAATGCAATACGTCTTCTTCCTCGAGATCTGCTTTACATGTTTCTTTACCTACTGTTGAGAGGATATTTCATGCTTCCTACTTTTGGGTGCTGATATTCTCTTCCAACACTTAGAAAACGTATGGTTATGTAATCCACAAAAAGTACATGTTTTTCGATGCCATGTTTTATGTGCATCATTAACAACATGATTATAATCGAAATAAACATTTGAATATCGAAATTGGCTATATCTTTCCTCGACTCTTTCCCTACAATGGGCACTACCATGGGATGATGGGGATGTGTTCCCATCATTCTCTTTCCTCAACGATTTCAACTATGTCTCAGAAGCATCTGACACCTTCGAGCATTCTCCCTTAGTGTATCTCAAGCCTGCATATTGAGGTCTCTGCAAAACCTCCAATGGTTGAGTTATGCCTTGCTTATTAACACCAAGTTCTTTTTCCTCCTCGTGCCTCGTCTTGGTAAGGAGCCTCATGTTTGTCGTTGTAATTGGTATCTGCACATCTCCAATAAAAATCATACTATCTGAGGACAAAAATGAAGGGAAATCAACGTCTTTTACCTCCTTTGTTGATTTGGAAAGAACTGATGAGGGTTTCTCATCATCTGTTGTTGGTGGTTCGCTAGTTGTCTCGGCGCATTCCTCAACTTCCTTTCTGACATACCCAAGTCCTACCTGATGGGGTAATTCCTCTACTTTGATGGGGTTAATAATGCCTTGGCCATTTATGCCCAAGCCTTTTCCTTCATAACCCATTCTCTTCAAGAGTTTGGAGGCAATTCTTGTGGTATGATTTTCAAAAATAGTGAAATCATCATCAATACACATACATGAATTTAGATAATTACTTTTTACCTCACATGGGTCATGCTGCAACTTTTCCAAGGCCTCATCCTTGGCTTGCAACTGTTGTAGCAAACTCTATTTTTCCTCTTTCTCTTCATGTAGAAGCATCTTCAATTCAACATTCTCTATTTGAAGGTTTTGGTTGCTGTGCTTCAGTTCTTCCAGGGCCTCTTCCATGGCTCACAACTAAAGCTGCAATCACTCCTTTTCCTCTGTCACTTTTTGTAGAGCTTCATACATTATTTCCACCCTTTAGGGAATTTTGAACATGGTCTACTACACCTTTCATTATTCACACATGCAATTCACATCCACATAAAGACTACTCTAATACCAAACTTCACTGAGTCAATTTCCAATAGGGCGAGATTTTTCCATTGTCCAAATTGGACAAAATTTATGTCTATCCTACACCTCTCAGCGACACAAACCTGATGGTGCAATCAAAATTTTAATTTGAGCAACAAATCTTCAGATGAACTAGAGGATGGAATCATTGAGGAATTTAGGGGGAATCTAAAGATTCCTTAAACCCCAAATTTTCATTTTCTCAAAATTCAGAAATTTGACAGTCAATTTTGCACTATTCAATGCCACAAATCTGATGGTGCATTCAGATTTCCCATTTGATCATTTCATTTTTCTGCCACTTTTCTAATTGGAGTGCAGGTGTCAGCATTCAACATGCGAGTAGTCATTCCATGAGATTCGACTCTTCGAGATTGATGGTACAACTAGCTTTAGTAGTTTAACATCCTTTTCTTTAGATGGCCCCAAGATGTGAGCTATATGCAGTGTGTTCATGTACTTCTTTTTCTATGAGATGCATTGTGTTGCATACATCCCTATTTGATGTTTGATGTGGGATCTTGTTTTCTTACTTGCTTCATTATTCCTGCTTGATGTGACACATAACACTTTGTGGGATGTACTTGTTGTCATGATTCCTCATGTTTTATTTGAGATCCATTTCTTGTTATGTTTATGGGGTACTCATGCATCACCATGTATGTTTGCATTGAGATCCCTTTTATTCCATGTTGGTGGGATGCTCATTATCATCATGCACGAGTTTAGGTCATACCAATAGCAGTCCTTTTTGAATGAGAGTTCCTGCAGTAGAACATCTCTTGGAGCCACTCCTGCGTGAGGGCATTTTCCTTGTATGATAGAGACATCATTACCTATGTACATCATCACCATTGACAACACTTAATGCAGCGGCATACACCATCTTGACACTGGGGCTCGGAGACGTAGTCCCTCCTAGATGACCTCCATTATCAACGCCTTGTTATTTTATGTTGCTGGTGATTGTCATGCTCCTTCTTCTTTACAACATACACATATGTTCAATTATGCTACTTTAAATGAAATTCTAATCACATCACGAAAGTAAAAGATCTTGGTTAAATGTGGGAGTTAATTCAACTCGGATCGATGGGCACACTTTAAAAGGCTGAAGGGTTGAAGAAGGGAAGCTTTTACACTTTTTCATATGCTCATGCTCTTAAGGGAATAAGGTAGTCAAGGCAGGGTACATGTTGCAAGTTCGAAGGAATAAGGGGAAGGCTTTAGGCTTCCCAAGTGCGATCTGCACTCAAGGGAGAGAAAGAGGTCACATTACTTCAAGTCAAAGGAGTGCTCTCAATGATGACACATTCATTCAGGTTGAAGGGGTGCTCTCAAGGAGGGCACATTCCTTCAAGTCGAAGGAGTGCTATCAAGGAGGGCGCATTCCTTCATGTCAAAGGAGTGCTCTAAAGGAGACCGAAGAGGGCACAAGGCATAAGTTTTAAGGCTGAATATAAGAGCTTTGTGCCTTTAGAATTGGCTTGTGCACTTAGGAGACCAAAGAGGTTGCATGGTACAAGTCTGAAGGCTGAACATAAGAGATTCATGCCTTCATAGTGTGCTCATGTGATCTAAGTACTAGAAGGCTGACACATCAAAGATGGATGGAGGATTGAGCTTCAATTCTTTAGGTTGTGCCAGTGTGCTCAAGGATTGAATTCCTCTTTGAGTTAAAGGAGTGTGCACATGGGAGACTTAGTCATTTTGGAGGGCACAGTTTGGAACAAGGAAGGGGAATCGTTCTTTGGGAGTGTGCTTATCTCTCGAACAAGGCATAAGACGCACTTCCAAACAATGAAGGGTCTGCCATCAAGGCTTCAAAGTGCACTCATGTTCTCTTAGTCTTAATGAGCTCATTTGATAACTAAAATTTGTCTAGGTATAGGTGATAAGGCAAGGGGAAAACATAATGAGTTGTAGACATACAAACACACACGACACATACCAACTCATCGATAAAAAATATATAATATTGATAAACAATGAATATACATCAAATTACACTTTATATATGCTTCCAAAGTATAACGAGTGAAGTGTTTCTGAAGGTTTTAACCCTATACAAAAATTACCTGCAAATGAATTTTTACATGGTGAAAATATATAAAACAAATACATAGAGATTTTCCCCTGGTTCCCAAAACCAAGACTAGTAGATTCGTTTTTCATTATATTATGTTCAATGTTACAACACATATATATGCATGCCAAAGCATTCAGAAACCCCAATCCATGAACCCTGGATTAGAACATAATCGTAGTTATATTAATTGTATCGACAAGATACCATGGTGGTTCATCGTCGACAATGATCTTTTTACAATTATGATGGATCACAGAAGCCTCAATTCTACAAGATACCATGGGCAGAAAATGATCATGCCCAAAACCATGTGGAAAACCCATGCTCAAAACCATAGGTAGGTTTGGCCACCTAATATAGGGTGTTTTTTTTTCCAGGGGCACTTACCCAGTCCCCATAGAGGGGGGCTACAAGCCCGCTCAAACACCCCCACAAGCGGGGGCTAGTGCCCATATTGTGACTGACGTAACAAAGGGGGGACTGCCACCCCACCTCTAATCCCCCACTTCATGCATGGGGCTGTCATGGAAGGAAAATAAAACACAATCAACATTCTCCCACTTGTTGTTTTCTTTCCACAAAGGAGAGCTTATTCGTTGGCCCAACCCTACAATTCCCATTATTTCTCTACACCAAGAAAACTACTTAGTGCTCACAAACTTTGTTAATGCATCTATGGTATTCTTCAAAGTGTCCACCTTTACCAACACCACCTTTTTGTCCTCAACCATATCCCTGAAAATATGATACTAAACATCATTGTGCTTTGTATTTGAATGATAAGCAGGGTTTTTTGCCAAAAAAATTTCACTTTGGCTATCATTGTCTATCCTCATAGCTCGTTGTACTAACCCCATACTTGAACACAATATCTGCAACCAAAATTATTCCTTACTTACATGAGTGGCTTCCATGAATTCTGCCTCTATAGCTGAAAGTGCCACTACAAACTATCTCTTTCTCATCCAACTGATGGCACCTTCAAATAGGTTAAACACACACCCACTTGTAGATCTTCTCTAATCTAGATCTCCATCCTTATCTACATCAAAAAAGCCACAAATGTCCAAAACTCTATCTAATCATGGTCTTTGTTGGTAGCACAAACCATAATCATTAGTGCCACACAAATATCTAAAACCTTGCTTCATTGTTGCCTAACTCTCCTTCCATGGTTTTGACATAAACCTTCTCAATATACCCACTACATGTGCAATGTCTAGTCTATTACACACCATTTCATACATCAGGATACCAACTGGACTTGCATATGAAACATGTGACATGTCATCTTCCTCTCCTTGTGTCTTGGGACATTGTTCAACAAATAAATTTACACCTACACGAATAGGAACCTTCACTGGTTTACTATCATTCATATAAAACCTCTTCAGTATTGTCTTGACATACTTCCTCTAGTTTAACTAGAGCTTCCTCTTTTCCTGATCTCATTTAATTTCCATGCCGAAAATATAGTTTGCAGCACCAAGATCTTTCATGTCGAATTTGGAAGAAAATTGGGTCTTCAAATCCTTGATAATTTCTTTGTTATTTCCAACCAGCAATATATCATCCACATACAAGATACCAACTCCAATAGATCTCAAGCCTCATTTTTGTCCAAATATTCCATTTCATCAACCATGGCCTCTTTCCATAGTTTTTCATCCTCTGAATCTACTACCTCCCTAACATTTTTGGGATCATCATCAGTGATAGATAAAGAAAGATTTGAAAATAAAGCAGATGGAATATACCTTTCTAGCTACGTTGTTTCTCAAACTGATCTTCTCACAACTGTAGCTTTTGGCTCTTCATCGTCAAATTCCTCTTCTATTGTAGAGTCTGTTTCTTCCTCTTTTAGCTCAAAATCTATCTTCTCAAGTTCCTTTGGTAGGAATTCATGTTTAATAACATATTTTGTCTCTCTCAACACGACGTATCAAATGTACACATCCTTCCTTGTTTCTAAGTTCCAAAGCTTACAACCTTTTAAACCATACTTATACCCAATAAAGATGCATGTTTCAAATTTACTATCCAAATTGATTCCTTTCTCCTTTGGAACATGTACATATCATGCATCACAGAAAAATGCCCTCAAACATGAAAGAGAGGGTTTCTTACCAGTCCATACCTCATGTGGAGTCTTATCCTCCAATGTTGATGAAGATGATTTGTTGAGAAGGTAACATACAGTCTCCACCACCCGTGCCCTAAATTCTTCTCCTAACCCAACAACTTTGAGCATGCTTCCTTCCTTTCCCATCAACAACTTGTTAATTCTTTTTGCAATGTCATTTTCCTGAGGCATGTATGAAGTATTCTTATGTCGTGCTATACCACACTTCTTACATAACTCTTCAAATTCTTTCTTACAAAACTCTCTACTGTTATCTTGCCTCAACACCTTTATCTTTCTTTTTATCTAGTTTTCCACTAGAGCCTTAAATTATTTAAACTTGTCAAAGCCTTCAAATTTCTTCTTGAGGAAATATATCCATGTGTTCCTTGAGAATTCATCTATAAATGATACATAGTACATATAATTACATAATGATGAAACTGACATAGGTGTAAACACATCACTGTGCACAAGCTCTAATATCCATTTTTCCCTCTTATTACTAGAGGGAAAACTCACCCAGTTCTTCTTCCCATATACACAATATTCATAGAAATGGAAATCCATAGAGAAATTAGACACACCTTCTACAATAAAATTACCATGACGTATTTGAAGTTTCTTCTCTCCAATATGTCCAAGCCTTTGATTCCATATCATGGTCTTTTCTCTAGAGACCACTAGATCTTTTGCTCCACTTTTAGGAACCACAGGACTTTTGTAGCCATCAATAATAGTATTACGTAAAAACTTGTACAAAGTTCCAGTCTAAACTCCCAACATCAATACTAGTGATTCACGAACCATCTTGAAGCTATCTTTCTTGAACACTATTTTTGCACTTGCATCATCCATATTTCATACAAAAATAAGATTTATGGCCAATGCAACAATATGTAAAACACCCAGAAGTGTTCTAATCCTTCCACCTTGCAACTTCATCTTGAATTTTCCATGTCTGATGATTCTATCCTTCATTTCATCCCATAAGAAGACATCACATCCATCATATTTCTCATACTCGCAGAACGAATCCCTCTCGTGAGTGAAGTGAAAGGATGCACCTGAGTCAATCAACCATGCCTCATGATCTACATGTGTACTTGAAGAAGAATCCAAGTACATATCCCCACTTTCATCTAAGGTAGTTTTTTCATCTCTAGAAGGAGCATCATCATATCCCTTTTTGTTCTCAAGAGATTTAGATCTACAGTCGTTTTTGAAGTGCACTTCCTTTTCGCATTTCTAGCATAACTTTATATGTTTTCCTGTAGATTTAGATCTCCCACTCGAGGACTTATTTTAGTTTCTATTCTGAGGCCGTCCTCATATAGATAAGACATCTCCCTTCTATCTCCCCATATTTTTCCATCTCATTTCCTCCAAAAGCAAGGATGAGACTATTTCATCAAACTTCAAGGTAGTTGTATTGCTACCTATTGCAACCACCAGACTATCCAACGAATCTGGTAGAGAACACAATAAATTGATGTACTTATCTACATCTGAAATATTTATATCAACAAATAACAACTCGCTTACCACAATATTAAAGTATTTTAGACACTCTATCACAGATTCTCCATCATTCATCCTTAGGTTATACATGTTTTTCCGTACGTACAATTTATTCACTAGAGGCTTTGATTGGCACAAAGTCCCTACCTTGTCCCACAAAGCCTTCATCATAGCTTCCCCTAATACATTCAATAATATTGAATCTGAGATACACAAGTGTATTGTGCTCTTTTCCTTCTGATTCAGCTTCATCTAGTCTTCATATGAAGTTGTCATTGGTTTAGTACCTGGATTTACCACTATCCATTGATCTTTATCCACCAACAAATCATTCATCTTGAGTTTCCAAAACTCAAAAATCTAACTATTAAATTTCTCGATCTCTATATTTCCACTGCTCGACATCTTTTTTCACCTCAAGAATCAATCCCACAAATGTCCCACTGAACAAGGTCTAACACAAGCCCGAGAAAAAAACATTTAGCAACAAAGGCGTTCCCTTGAGGCCGAAACAACTCTGATAGCAAATGAAGGTTTTAACCTTGTATAGAAATTACCTACAAATGAAGTATTAAAAAATAGTAAATATACAATGGTGAGAATATAAAACAAATACACAGATATTTTCCCTTAGATCCCAAAATCGGGACTACCATATTGATTTTTCATTATATTGCTTTCAATGTTACATCACATAAATATACATGTCGAACCATTCATAAAACCCAATACATTAACCCTGAATTAGAACATAATCGTAGTTCCCTTGACTTGATCTACAAGATACCATGGGCAAAAAGCCATCATGCCTAAAATCATGTGCAAAACCCATGCACAAAACCATAGGTAGGTATACCCAACTAATATAGGGTCAAAAAAAATTTGTAGGGTGCTACACCAAACCTGGTAGAGGGGGGATTCTACCCTCCACAAACCCCCCAACAGTGCAGGTTATCGCCCTCATTGTGACCCCCTCGCTATTCCCAATGAAAAAATGGGGGAGTTACTTGTTGCCCGCTTCGTGCATTAGGATACTCATGGAAAGAATACAACACACACCCAACAATGTCTGACTGCAACCCAAAAGTGTTGTTTTACAACACAAAAATGTTGCGACCATGAAATTCACCTAGATATGTTCTAATAAATGCCATGACACTTGAGATTATTCAAGAACACTTATGACATACAAAGAGATAGGAAACTGCACTTGACAAATGAGCTGACACTTGATATGACAATGAAGTACACTCCAAAATTTGAAATGTAGTGAAAATTTTGGAGGGTGTTGTAGCAACAAAAATAGGGAAATAATGAAAAACCCCATTGGAATTAAGATTAAATTTCCATGTTATCGATCTCAAGGAATACATTTGCACCTCAAAAGTATGCCATATTTTCAGCTATTCAAAACAATACGTATCTCATGCATCTAGCCTTGTTTTACTATTCAAAATATTTCGTTAATAAAGAACTATTCTCAAGAATTGAAGATGTGCAGGAAAGAGTGAAGGAAGTTAACAAGTGGATTGAAGTATTACAGCCAGAGAGGATACCGAGAGGTTATGTTAATTTTCAGATTGTTTCCTATTTCACATTCAAGTAAAATTTCTTAGTAAATCCCTCGAAAGACTACTAAAGGATTTCAGGAATATTTTACTATTCAAAAAGGAAACTACTATAAAAAACTAGTTTATTTCTTAGGACTACACTATCATATGAATCTATTGGTTTGAAGGTCAACTCTATTATTTACCAAAATTTTTTACCCAACAACTTTTTTATTTAGAAGGATCTATATAGAGGCTACATGCTGATGGTGTTCACATTGTATCTAAAAGTAAAAAATCAATGATTGTAACTCCAATTGAAATTTTATCTTTACTTATTAGAAATAGGTATGATTTGGAAATCATTGAAAAGGATTCATTTTCATATGGTTTGGAAAAGGCTTGTGCTTCGGAATATGATCCATTTTGTATTATCTCTAACTTACAAAGAAAGGTAAGTTTATCTCTTCATATCCATGTATATGATCCTGAGGTTGAATAGTTGCCAAATACTAATACATGGCCTAAAACCAATGATAAAGAAACAAATTAGTTGGGACACTAGACATGGAAATTAAACGAGTTAAAGAAAATTTAACCAAGAACACAGAATTAGTAAACTCAACTATTGAAAAGGGGTCAAATGCTATAGAGAATGCTTTGTTTGCAGATTGCAACTATCAACAACTACCACAAAAAATAATGGTATCTAATACCGAGTTTAATGAATAGGATCTCCAATACCCATAAATAGTTTCGCGAGAATGACTCTGAAACAACCTAGTTAAATTAGTTAAGCAATAATTAAATTATTTTGTAAGACTAACTTAGGGAAGTTGGTTAATTAAAGTTAATTAAGTAAGGATGTTCAAGATTTCTCTAGAGACTTATGTTGATGAAGTATAATTGATCTTAGTTTTCGATGAGGATTTAATCTCAATTGTGGAAGACTCAATGAGAGATTATAAGAGAATAGTGAAGTAATGGAGAGGGACACATCAAGCATCATTTTTCATGGCAGATCAAGCTACCTAGTTTGCAGAAAGTGAGGGCGTAATTCCAGCTAAATAGAGAGCACGAGAGAGAGGGAGCACCAAGAAATTTAGTAGGATTATGGGGAATTTTTCAATGTTTATCTAGTGCCACATTATCAGGAGAGAGAAACCTGAATTATCTGCAGAGAGGGCGACAGAAGATAGTGTGAGTGTAATATCCCTCGTGAAAAATCCATGTAATAATAGTTAAAAAAAAAAGAAAAATAATAACTAGGATTGATGGGACACTTATTCCAAGTTGAATGTTAGACAAGACATCCTAATGTAGGTGCTAATTTGGTTATTAGTGTCTAAGGAAACTAGAAAAGGTAATGGCTAAGGCTTTGGAAAGGCATGAGGCATTAATAGGCAATTTAGTTATGAAAATAGTGGAAATTATGAGAAAAGGAATGTGAAAGACCACGGGTTGCATTTGAGGAGGAAAATGAAGGAAAATAATGGAAAAGGAAGAAAGTAAAGGCCTGCTTCACAAAATTGCTTCGAAGGATCAATTGGTAACTTTTTAGTGAATTCAGTTTTGGAGCTCTCTTATTATTCTCTCTCTCTCTCTCTCTCATATTCTTGGAGACTTAAGAGTTTTCCTGGAGCACTCTTGGAGGGTGTGGCATACTTGGATTTTAGAGGAAGAAAACAAAGGAAGAGAAGGAAAGTACAAGAGGACATCGGTATCAGCAACTACAACAATATTTTCTGGCAGGTACCGAGTTGCATGTATGTTTTCCTCACGAGTTTTGTCATATGCATGTTGTTTGATGGTTGTGATCTATCATTTGCATGGAGGATGACAGGGATTAACAGTGGATTCTCTAGTCATGCCATTTCCTAGATAGCCATGGAGATTGTAGGTTTATTTTCATTGTTTTGTTTTGGTTGGTTCTCATGTTTCCATAGATTGGGTTGAATTATTAGCACTAGAGCCTTGGTTGGACAAACACTTTGGAGCACTGCAATAGCCCGGGTTGAGTTACTAGACCTGTAGCCTTGGTTGGACAAATTCTCTCTAGCCCTTGGTGGGTTGAGTTACTAGTCCTGGAGCCTTGCTTGGACAAATGCTCTAGAGCCTGGTGAAAGCTATGGGTTGAGTTACTAGTCATGGAACCTTGGTTAGACAAACACTCTAGAGCCCTAGAAGGCTTGGATAGATACCAATCTGATGACAGTTTCGTGATGTCTGCACGTGAGGTGGAATCATTGTTTGATGGGTTGAGGTATTTGGCCTCTAGAAGCCTTGGATAGTTTTGATTGATGTGTTTTATGAGATCCCACATTCATGCCTGGAATATGGCATGGGGGTGAATGACTAAACAAATATTTGCCTCAGCCATTCTATGGTTAGGTGAAACATGGAAGTCCAATCCCATGTTTCGATTTTGTATCATCAATATGAGGTTATTTCCCCTTATATTTCTATGAGTATTATACTCAACTATATATGGTTTAAATGTATGTGATTTCATTGGTATTTCTACTGCTATTATGTTAGTTATGTATGTGTTTTATGAAAGTAGCTATGTATGGCTCTCATCATGTTTTCATTTGTAAATGAATGGAAAATGTATCTATGACCTAATAGACGAGGCAATTGAGGTTTTGAGGCATCAATGCTTCTTAGTGATTCTCAGCTAAGTATGAACGCCTATGCTCAGATATGTTATTCACACTTGTAGATTACATATTCGTGATATGTTTGACAAAATGACTATCATGGCTAGTAGGGGTCAAGTCAAGGTCTCATTCAATGACTGCATTTATATTGTCATTTCCTTGTTATTTGACTGTTCCGAAGATATGATTCAATTTTGGGTAGTGACTTGGGCTCTAGGCCAGGAAAAGTGGATCAAATCTAGGGGACACTGGAACAACACTATACAAAAGAGTCATTGGACGCTATCATACAATCTTGCAGAACGTCCAGAGGTCCCTGGACACTGGCATGCCAATCGGATGCCAGCGTCAAGAGGTTAAGTGGTCCAAAATATCAGTGGGACCTAGGGACTAGTTGGCAGAAAGGTTGGATTGGTTACTGAAGGTCATACTATTTATATTGAATGTATGTATGGTGTCTTTCCATTGGTTCCACTTCCTTTACATGACTTAGGAGGTCAAATCATATCATAGTGCCCTCTCGTCACATGTTCACCCCAGCTGGCTGGTTGCTTCGGTAGATGTGGGAGGAGGGTATTATTGAGTGGTATGAGAGCACGGTTCACCCCTCGAATCACATGAGTTGTGTGTTAATCATGCATGTATCTCAGTTGCATGTGTGTCTCTTACACTTACATTCAATGTGATTGTTTCATTTGCATGACTTTGATCATGGCTGTAGTGATGTCATCATGTGGAAATTGATGTTGTTATTATGGGATGCATTGTGATGAATGGTTACATATCATTATATGTCACTTACATGTATCATTACTGTATGCTTGGTTACATTCTTGTACATTTAGTTCCATTATTGTACGCTTGGCTTCATGTATCATTCTTGTAGGTTTGGTTACAAGTATTGTTCATTTATGCTTGATTACATGTGTTTATGCATGTGTATGGTTGGCTAGACATTTATTATGCATGTTAACGTTGGCATGTGCTCAAGTGTACAATGATGTACTCGTTGTTGTCATGGATGAGGTCATGATGTGTGTTATTGTTAAGGCCATGCATTGATCACTGGACCCTAGCTAGAATGATGGTTGCATGGTCATATGTTTATGTGTTATGTTTCTATATGTTTTCATGATTATGTTATACATGTATCATGTTGATTTGTTGATATTGCAGACAAGATATCATCCCCGAGCTATACTAAGGTACGTTGATTTATTGTGATTTGATTTAGTTGACATGATATACCTTGCAGTAAGAAATATCAAATGGCTAGCAATATGGTAGGCTATAAAGGCTCTCCTTATGAATCAAAAGAGCAGTATGGTCTTGGCAATTCCTTTGATTTGGTAGATACACCGAGAAACTTCAAGGAAAAAATAAGTAGTTGTAAGGCAGATAATGACAGAATCATGGAGGCACAAGAGAAGCTAGCAGAGGTAAATGCAATGATACTTCAGATCTTGTCAGATTTGTAGCGACATGAACCACTTCATATCATCCATGATCAGGAGAATAAAACTACTAGGGAATATGGTAGTAGGTTGCATACTGGTCACAGTTTAGATAGCGATGACATGGTGAGAGATTGAAAACTGTTGGAAACTCTGGATAGAAGAAGGGATAGACACAGGTACCATTCTAGCTCTAGTTCTGACAGACATGATGATTGATATCATTATCATTTGTACAGGAGAAGTGATATAGGATACTTTCCAAATGACTTTATGAAAATAAAGCCACCTACATTTGATGGAGAAATGAAGAAGTCACAAAGATGCACATGCATGGTTTCTTTGTATAAAGAAGTTCTTCAAATTACATAATTATTTAGAGAACATGAAAGCGAGATTAACTACATTCAGTGTCAAAGATAAAACAGAGATTTGGTGGGAGTTGTGAAGAATCATACAATAATCTGGTATTTCACTTAATCGTAACCTTAAAATTACATAATAATAATAATAAGAAGATATAATATATATATATATATAATATATATATATTTTTTTTTTTTTCATATAATAACTTTAAAAATTTACTTATCATTACAAATTTATGTATAATAAATGTATTTAAAGAGGCAATTTTGATTGTATTATTTGTAAAGCCGTCATTTCCTGACTTGCGAGTGTAAACGAAATGAAATGAAGAATCATATATTATTTTTTTTTTCGGGGTTACTAATGCCCGACATCAATCGGCTCATTAACTTATACAACTCTTATCGAAAATAAAAATTATTTTATTTTATTTTAATTATTAAAAAAAAAAATCTCCGAATATAAATTAATTTACAATTAATTTTTTTATTTTCTTTTCTAAACCTTTAATAAATAAATTTACAATAAAATTGAGGGATGCTTTCTTCATTTCTTCACATACCAAGTTACGGAATCCAGTGGCGTATGATGCAACCAGTTTAGTCCCCCAAGCCTTCGGGATTTATGCGTTGATTATACAAATTTCTTTTCTGCTTTACATTAATTCAAATTTTATGATATCATCACTTTGAAAATTAATGTCTCATTTTTGTATTTATCGTAAAGAAGTGTTTTCGAGAGTTGCGAGTTGTGGATGAAATGAAGAATCACCTGTTTGTCTTTTGAGTTATTAAGTACCGACTACTTCAATACCTGCTTTCCATGGATTGTTTTCTATTTTCAGTTTTGAACAACATAGAATATATTATAAAGGAGTCTTTTAGAGAGGTGGAGAAATGATTTGGAATAACTAAAAGTGGTTAGAATTTGGGCAAAAAATTTTTTCAAAAAGTTTTGTAATACAGTGTTTGAATAGTGTTTTTATAGTAAAATAGATTCAGCACTATTAAAAAAATCTAAAACACCTAACATTTTGAAGTTTAACAACTATAATTTAGATTTACAAAAATCTTTTTATAATTTTCTCTCCATATAACGAGAATTTCCATAATTTCAATAACTTTGCATAATTAGCTATTATAAAAAGGAAAAAAATAATATCATCGATTTTCGCGGTGAGAGTAGAAAAAGAGAGCCGTGGAAGAGCTGTGCGAAATGCAGCAGAACGTGTCATGCTGCATCTAACGATAGAAACCCCAAACATGTAGGCGCATCTAGTTCATTTCAAACACGTAAGCACATCCATTTCATTACTCACCCCACTAAAATTAGCCGTAATTTGTGGAGGAAAACTGGGGCATTCGTGCGTTAAAAATACTTCCTCGGTGGCAACCAACTTTGAAAAAAACTCTACCAGTATACGAGATACTGGTAACAGTAACAGTAACGGTAGAGGAGGAATGAACAAGATACATGTACGAGCCAATGCTTTCAGCGAAGGAGTTGAGGGATACGTTGCAAATGATTAATTCAAAGGAAAACAAGAAGCCATGACTTCACATATATCATCGATCACTAAATTTTCTAAACAGACATCTTCAAATTGAGAGCCACAAGGGAATCTAATATTTTTAAATTAGCAAATAAGAAACATGTGATTTTGATAATTCTCGAGGGTCCCCATGCCCATTAGAGATTATATTTTTTCTCGTTACATGCGAAATATAAACATAGATTTACGTAGACAAATGCAATTATACAGCAATCAAGCAACTTGTATATTAAACTACAACTTATTACCAAATCAATAATCGTATAGAGATAACTTCAA
Organism: Pinus taeda; assembly: GCA_000404065.3. NCBI lineage: Eukaryota > Viridiplantae > Streptophyta > Pinopsida > Pinales > Pinaceae > Pinus > Pinus taeda. The sequence goes on from APFE031443693.1 coordinate 176,027, forward strand.
TGGATATAGAAATTAACGAGGAAAATAATATTTAAAAAAATATATCTAATATAAAGATACGTATTAAAATATGTTTAAATTTCAACTAAATATACAGATTTCGATGAAAAATGTTAAAAATAAATAATTAAATCAATAATATATATATATTAATAAATACAAAGATTATTGTAAAAATAATTTAATTATTAAATAAAAATTGATGAATTATATAAAATTTAAAAAAGGAGGAAAATATTTTTAATTTTTTAATAAATATTTTCCTTAATTGATAATATAGAGTTGATAATGGGATATTTAATAACAAAACAAATACTAACAAATTTTTTTATTAATATAAATCACAAATAAAAATCTCAACTTACTATATATATATATATATAAGAAGTAAAATTGTGTTAAGGTTGTATTTTAATGTTGTGTTGCTTAGAAGGAGCGAGATATTTAATTTCTTCCATGCTTAATATGGTGTTGACATGTAGCATATTGAGTAGCAACATTTTTCTTAAAATTTTGTGAAGATGAATACAAATTGGAGGAAAAGTGTCCACCTGGGATTTGATCCCTCTTAGCTCATGATAGTTAAAACTTTTCAATGGCATGTTTTGTGGTATGATGGAGATGATTAACTCATTCTCTTCTCAACATGGGGTTGATACATGAGAGGGAACAAAATTTGAAGAAAGTTTTACACTTATAGGGATTTCATTCCTCTTAGGAAATGATAGATTCATAGTTAAGATGAACCTATGTTAGCTTGTATTAAGCATGAAATTACTAGAACATGAGCCACTATGATAAAAACACATGTTAATTCAAGAGCACATTCTAAATTTATATAGTGTGACATACTCAACCATCTTCCTACACAAATTGGGTGCAAGCTTCACCAAAACTCTATTAGACTTCTATAATGGCCCTTTATGATATAAAGGGATTTCAATATGGAATCAAATCTTTTATACTCACAAATTCTCTTCATTGAGGTTAATGGGGATTTATTTCCAATAACCACTCTCAAGGTATTGTTTTTTCTTCTCTATCCATCCCATATTCATTGATATCTTTTTTTGAATTTGTATTTTGTTTAATAAGGAATTTAGACTTCTATGATCCATAACATTGTTTAGAGAAATTTCAGCGAAATCACATAAATAATAATTTGTCGACGCGTTTTGAACCAACAAGTGTGGTTCATCATTAGGACAAGATGAAGAACCAATCCAGTTTAGCTTGTGGTTCATCGTCAGGACAAGATGAAGAACCCATCCAGCTTAGCTTGTTAAATAGTGTGGGCAGAGACACCAACGGCTAGATTGATAACAACTCATTTTGACCTTCTGGCCATAGTCAAATAAGCTATATTTTTAATTATTATTATTCTTATAAATTCGTTAAATTAGATAAAATGTATAATTAAAGTACTCTTACTCGTTAGAAATTCATTTGTTTATTTAACTAAATATAATAGTTATATATATATCTATATATATTATATTATATATAATATTATATATATATATATATAAATATATATATATATATATAACATACACATACATTTATCCTTGTTGTTTTCTTGTGGAGTGTCAATTTCATCCTTGAACATAGTTGTCTAATGAATTCTATCCTTTGGGTGTTGGTTTATGCCATTTTTCTTTTTAAGATAAAATCATGTTTAAAGAAATGTATTGTGCAAATGTTTTGATTGTTCACAAATCCCACATTCGAATGAGCTATATATTCATAATTTAATTCCTACATATCACCACATTAATATTTTATATCATCATATCATTCACAAAAATTTGAATATGAATAAAAAGATAACATTTATTTTTACCAACCACTCAAAATAATCCTATCCTAATTAACAATTAATTTGACATACCTATAATTTTAAATTTAAATTTAAATTTGTAACTCTAAAACACAAATTATTAAAATACATATAAAAAAGCATATAAAAAAATCTCTTTGTATTCGATTTATTTGTAAAGGAGTACAAGAAAATAACCATGTCAATCAAACTAAACAATTTTTTGAATTTAATTCCAAAACTTTATATAGAAAAGGTTACCATGGAACTAAACAGCATCCACAATCATGACGAACCAATTTCGTGAAAACGGTTCCAAAAATTGCCATGAAAAGGTGTCCAACAGGCATGCCGGCTATATTTTCTTAAATAGATATGAGCATGGTTCTTCGCAAATGCACTAACAACATAAATTAATATATAAGTTCGTTTGAAAACAAGCCATGAAGGTAGACCATTCTCACAAGAAGAAAAAGAAAGAGTGTAGAAGTGTGTAGTGACCATTATTTTGAGAAGCAAGCTGGTTTTGGGGTGCTATACACACGGCTTGAATTATAAGACTTACCATTCTAATGATAAATATATTTTTATGCAGTTATTTCATGGTTTAAGTATTTATTTATAAGGTATTAATGTAAAGACACGTCCCGGTTTAATCCAACAGTTGTGCATAATTATATGCCATCTATTATGGCTGGGAAACATCACCAATACAATTTCAAAACTTTATTGTAGTTAGGTTTTTTTTTTTTTATTGGTTCATTATTCCAGTATACATACTTGCTCGTGGAAATGTACATATTATAATATGAAGTTATTTCAGAAGACCCTAAAAGCAATCTTATCACTAGCATTTTAGTTACTTATATATATATATAATATATATATATATTATACATATATATATTTAACATATTTTTTTTATCGTGTATGAGTTTTTATGATTAATACCTTTGGTTGGCCTATATGTTCATATAAGATCTTTATCTATCACTTTATTGCACCTAATGAGATTTACTTTCGCTGAACTACCATTGATATTAGGCTAACTGACAAGTGTTGAAACTCACTTTAAATTGATTGAAGGTAACATTTCTTATATTATCATAATTTCTATATTAATTAAAGATAATTTAAAAAACTTTTATATTCTTTTCAAAATTTTATTTTTAACCATAATTTCTACACCAATTTTGGTTCCTATACCATCCACTTTAAATAAAGCTACACTAAATATTCCTTTTGTTAATTTCAGTTGCATTTATCATAGTGCATTGAAATTATAATAAAAAATTAATTTATTGTTGTCAATCATGAATTATTCTTATAATCCGAATGGAAAGTGTATCTATTCATGGTATTCATTCATGCATAGTACTTATTTGATGCAGGAGCATCTAATTAGGGACACGACAACTCGACAAGATGTTAAAATAAAATTTACTTTTAGTTTAATTTTATTTTATGTTTAAAAGAAGGCTGTCACAGCCAATGTTTTCCTTTTATTCGAACAATAGTTAGATTAGAAATTAGTTTTAAATAAGTTAGGAAACAAGCTGCCAGAAATTGGAATGTAACTACATTGTAACTGTAGGTAGTTCCTAAACACAATGAGGCTATTGGCAACTTAAAGAGGCAACCCAAAGACAAAGGTGGGGTTTCTGCCATCCATAAGAAAAGGGACTAGAGAGTGTAGCTCTGAAATATATATTTAAAAGGTAAATTGAAGCTTACATGTATCCATTATTGTTTTCCATAAATGACAAGAATTATGTACTGTGCATAGAAATTAATGACAAAATTGAATGATTGTTAATAAAATTTTGCATGAAACTAAAGAAGCCAAACACAGCAGAAGAAACAATCCAGGTATTTCACAAAAGCATGCTATTGATTTAACAATGAAAATTTATTATATATGTGTGTGTGTGTGTGTGTGTAAACATTTGTCAAAGTCCACGGTAACACAAAAAATTGCATTCTGTAACCCCACGCAAGTCCGAGGCACAAAACCTTCAAAAACCATCCATAACAATCCTCATACAATCGACACAGGCCAAGGAGGGTTCCACACAACCTTGAACAAACCAAACTAAGCAGAGACCAAAACATTACCAACAGCCAGAGACGGGATACATACAAATTTTCTCAAATTCATAAACAGAAGTTACAACAGAGGACATGGTGCATAGGAGGCCACGTATCGACAAACCAACTAAAACTGAGAATAGGCAGAGGCATAGCCTAATTGCTACCAACAAAATATATATGACTACATAGCATAAATAGGAAAGACCCTACCTAGTTTGCTTATAGCCTTACCAGAAGGACGAAGACCCCAACATTTTCCCCAAATACCAAACCCTTGCAACCACCGTGACGAGGGCCGAGTACCTCTACAAACAAACAGAGAATTAGTGAGGTAGTATAACCATAATCCTATGATAAAGAATAGAGAGAGGGTAGGATGAATACCCAGAATGGATACTTGAAGAGGAGGTTGGGCTCCATAGACGAGCTGCAAAACTGAGACCAATAGGCATAGCCAATGACACCAGAGCTAAGGAAAGACGAGACACAATGGAGAGCAACAAACGGGCAAAGTGCCAGCAAATACTGAGACCCAATAGAGTATAAACCATGGCCACAGAGCCACAAGACCACCATCTACTCACTAGGAGAAAAAATGTCAGTGAAAGTAAAAGGAAATGGAGAATTGAAACTGGAGCGGAGGAATTACCTCGAGTAGAAGTTGTCAAACCATCGCCAGGAGAGTCGGGTAGAGGGACTGGTAAAACAATGCAATGACTGAAACAATTAAAAATAATGGTGTCAACCTAGTAAAATCAAATATCCGTGAACAAATACAGAGAAGCGAAGGCATACCTAGGGCAACCAAAGAGCCGAAAACCTCCTCGAAAAACCATGCAAGAGGCAACCACCAGGTTCAATGGAACACCATCACATAGTTAACAAAATGATAGAGGACCAGAGCCGAAGAAGGACCCAGAAGACAACAGGAGGCAAAGCGCCATCCTTTCCTTGTAGAATGAACCACGTAAGAACGCAGGGGAGCAGAACCAAAATTGCTGGAAACATAACCAACTCAACCACAATAGACCACGCCATAGAGCCATGTCACATAGACTGAGACCACCTCAGGATCAAGGAGAATTAATTGCCCATTAAAACCTTACCTAAAACCCCAAGCAAATATGAGCGCAGAAAAAGTTGAACGCAGGCCCACCATCACATAGGCTTGCCACCTCGGCATCTCAGGGATTGTCACCAAATTTTGGTACTAGAGCTAGGTTTTTTCCCTAAGGAAGAAAAAATATGGAAGTAGGAAGAAGGGGTTGACGTAAATATATTCGGAGAGTAACCAATGAAGGATTGCAGGAAGAAATCAAGATCCTAAGTGCCAGATTGGCAGCAATAGAAGCAAGGAGGCATAGGGATCTAGAAGGTGGTGACGACAGTGAAGAAGAAGTTGCACCTATGACGAATGGATTTGATGAGGAAGGGCCAGAGATAAAATTATTGAGGTCTGTTTTGTTAGCAAGAAAGAAATCGAAGCTGGAGCTTTCGAACTATGATGGAAGTTTATCTACACAAGTATTGTTGGACTGGATTAGTGAGTTCGATAAATACTTCGAATGTGAAGAAATAAGTGAGGATAAGAAGGTAAGGTTTGCAGCCACCAAACCGAAGGTACATGTAACACTGTGGTCAGACAGTCTGCATGAAGAAAGGAGAAGGTCAAATAAGCCACCAATTAAAAAATGGAACAAGATGATCGCCAAGATGAAAAGTAAGTTTTTACCCAAAGACTATCAAATTGCTCTACATAGACAGGTACAGAACCTAAAACAAAGGGCAATGGTTGTGAAGGAATATGCAGAAGAATTCTACAAAGTGAATCCGCAAGTGGGTTATGTCGAAGATACCCCAGAAAAGACAGTGAGGTTTGTGAACAAATTACGAATGGATACACTAGATGAGATTAGTATTCTCTCCCCTAAGTCCATAGAGGAAGCATATCAAAGTGCTTTACAGGCAGAAGAGAAGATCACCAGGAGGCATAATGGTAGAATAACACGTGGATCTGGTCAAGGAAGAGGACAGTCTTTTGGTAGAGGTAGAACTGTCAACAACAATGAAGAAGGTAGCAGTTCAAAAACTATAGGACTAAGTGATAAAGAAGGTAACACTAGAGGAGGAAGGCCTTACCAACGAGGAAGAGGTAATGGAAGAGACAGAGGAAATGCTTACCAGTGTTACAAGTGTCACAAGTGGGGACATCGGTATTTTGAATGTCTTGAAAGTGATCAAGCAGGACAAAGAGGAGCATATGTTGCTCAACCGGAGGAAGCTGAGGCAACACCTCAAGAAGTGGAGAACATGCCTATGACAGGAAAGGCTTTGGTGTTGAACAAGGTATTGTTGAAACCAGCTAAAGAATTAGCTGAACAGACACAACGAAAAGAACTATTTTGAACTGTGTGTAAATCACATGGGAAATGTTGTAAATTGTTTATTCATAATGGAAGCACTAACAACCTGGTAGCCACTAATATGGTAGAGAAGCTGGGTTTAAAAATATTGAAGCACCCAACCCCATACCAGGTGTCTTTGTTACAAAAAGGACATCAACTACGAGTTGATGAGCAGTGCAAGTGGAGTTTCATATTGGTATGTATAAGGATAAGGTAACTTGTGATATTATGCCGATGGATGTGTGCCATATACTGCTAGGTAGACCATGGAAGTATGCCAAGAAAGTAGTCCATGATGGGAAGACAAACTGTTATAAGTTTCCAAAATATGTGATAAAACATATGTTGGTACACATAAAAGAGGAGGATACAATAGAAAAAAGTGGAACAAAAGTGTTCTTGTTAGGAGGAAAAGAGTTCCTACAACAGATTGGAGATGATGAAATAAAGTTTGTAATTGTGCGAAGGCCAAGAGCAGTGTTAATCCACACTGAGATTACTAATTTGCCTGAGGAAATACAAGATATGCTACAGGAGTTTAGTGACATTGTAGTGGATGATTTACTAGATAAATTACCACCAAGAAGGAGTATCAGTCAGCATATTGATTTCATTCTAGGAGCTAGTTTACCAAAGAAAGCTGCTTATCAAATCAGTCTAAAGGACATTGAGGAGATCAGGAAGCAAGTACAGGAGTTGTTGGATAAAGGGTTGATTCGAGAGAGTTTAAGTCCTTTTGCGGTTCCAATAGTCTTAGCTCCCAAGAAAGGAGGAGAGTGGCAGATGTGTACTAATTCTCGAACAATAAATAAGATTACCATTAGGTACAAGTTTCCCTTACAATGGATGGATGATATGATGGACTATTTGAGTGGAGCAGCGCATTTTTTGAAGATTGATCTAAAAATAGGATATCATGAAATTTGGATTCGAGAAGGAGATGAGTGGAAGACCACTTTCAAGACCAATGAAGGCCTCTATGAATGGCTGGTCATGCCATTTGGATTGAGCAATGCACCCAGCACATCCATGCACTTGATGAACGCGATGCTAAAGGAATATATTGGAAAGTTCGTGATTGTGTATTTAGATGATATCCTTATTTTCAGTAAGACAAGGGAAGGACATTTACGATACATCAGGTGTGTCTAGGAAAAATTGCAACAGAATTAGCTGCTGCTAAATTTGAAAAAGTGTACTTTTTAAAGGAGGAGTTAATTTATTTTGGGTTCGTGATTTCAGAAAATGAATTAAAGATGGATCCCGAAAAGGTTGCAGCCATAGTTAGTTGGCCATCCCCCAAGAGTTTGTTTGAAGTACAGAGTATTCATGGGTTGGCGAGTTTTTAATAGAAATTTATAAACGATTTCAGTGGGATTGGTGCACCCGATACCATTAAAAAAGCAAATCAACATTTTCATTGGATATAGTTGATTGAAAAGAGTTTTCAAATGCTGAAAAAGAAGATCACCGAAAGACCCATTTTGAGGTTACTAGATTTCGACAAACTTTTTCAAGTTCATTGCAATGCCAGTGGGATAGCCATTAGAGTAGTACTCAGCCAAGAGGACAAACCAGTGGCCTATTTCAGCGAGAAGTTGAATCAGAGTAGACAAAAATATACGTCCTACGACAAGGATTTTTATGCAATGGTACAGGCGTTGAAAGATTGGAGACATTACTTAATGGGAAATGAATTTGTTCTATTTTCGAACAATTCCGCTTTGCAATATGTGATCCAACAGCATAAGCTTAACCATAAACATGCGAAGTGGGTGGAATACCCCCAGAGTCTTATGTTTTTGTTGAAACACATTAGTGGAAAAGCCAACAATGTGGCAGATGCGTTAAGCAGGAGGATTTTGATTTTACAGGAAAGCAAAGTGTTGGTGTTAGGCTTTGGCATCTCAAGGATCTGTATGAAATAGATGCAGACTTTAAGGAAGCATATGAAGCTTCCCAAAATCCACTGTTGAGGGACAATAGTTCATGGCTAGAATATAATATGCAGGAAGGATTGTTATTCAGGGGAGGACAGTTGTGTATCCTAGAATGTTCAATGAGGGAAAGCTTAATTCAGGAGAAACATAGTGGGATTCTAACTGGACATTTTGCTATAGGCAAGAAATTGGACCAAGTTAGTCAATTCTATTATTGGCTGATGATGTGGCGAGACGTATAGAGATATGTGGCTAGATGTAAGATGTGTCAATTGGCAAAGGGACACAGTCAAAATACAGGATTGTATACACCCCTACCTATTCTGGACAAACCATGGGACTCAATTAGTTTAGACTTTGTCTTAGGCTTACCAAGGAAAAAAGAGGGGTATGATTCAATCATGGTAGTAGTGGATCAATTTACTAAGATGGCGCATTTTATTCCCTATAAAAAGACCAACGATGCCACGCATGTAGCCCACTTGTTCTTCATAGAAATTGTCAGACTACGTGGCTTGCAAAAGTATATTATTTCAGATAACGACATGAATTTCACGAGTCATTTTTGGTAGACTTTGTGGAAGAACTTAGATACTAAATTAAATTTCGACTCATATTATCATCCATAGACTGATGCACAGATTAAGGTAGTGAACTGAAGTTTGGGGAATCCATTATGTAGTCACATTGGTGAAAATTCATGACAGTGGGCTCGCGTACTCGCACAAGCAAAGTTTGCTTATAATGATTCACCCAATAGGAGTACGTGCATAAGTCCTTTCTAGATCCTATACGGAATGCAGCATCGTGGTGTACATGACTTGCGGGATTTGGGTTGGTTGGAACGAATGAGTGCTAATGGTGAAGATTTCACAAAGGTGATCAATGAACTTCATGAACAGGTGAAAACCGATTGTAAGAAAACAAGCAAAGAGATAAACCGAAGGCTGACTTAAAATGACGGGAAGTGCAATTCAATGTCAGAGACCTACTATTGGCACATATAGGGAAAGAGAGGTCTCCTAAAGGGGAATACAACAAGATCAAACTGAAAAAATAGGGCCTTTCCAGATATTGCGAAAGTTCTTTGTCAATGCGTATGAACTACGACTACCCCCGGGTATCTGGATCTCACCCATTTTCAATGTGGCAAACCTATACCATTACATTACTGCTAATGTGGAGGGCAACTCAACAGAATACACACGGGACACCCAGGCAGAAGGAGTGGCAGAGACATGGGTCAGACAGATGCCCCTAGCTAAGCCTCTAAATATCGAACAAATATTGGAGACTCAAGTAGCTAGGCAGACACGATGGAGGGAGTACTTACAGTACCTAGTCAAATGGAAGAACCATCTGTTTGAGGACAGTTCCTTGTTGGATGTTGGACATATTCAAAGTGTCAGGTATTCGATTAAAGAGCTCATGGACAAGAGCCATGAGATTTCATTCACCCCAGGAGTCTGATGGAGAAGCATCCAATTAGGGAGGTGACAACTGGACAAGCTATTAAAATTAAATTCACTTTTAGTTTAATTTTATTTTATGTTTAAAAGAAGGCTGTCATAGCCAATGTTTTCCTTTAATTTGAACAGTAGTTAGATTAGAAATTAGTTCTAAATAAGTTAGGAAACAAACTGCCAGAAATCGGAATGTAACTACATTGTAACTGTAGGTAGTTCCTCAACAGAATGAGACTACTAGCAACTTAAAGAGGAAACCCAAAGAAAAACGTGGGGTTGCTACCATCTAGAAGAAAAGAGACCAGAGAGCATAGCTCTGAAATATATTCTTAAAAAGTAAATTGAAGCTTATAGGTATGCATTTTTTTTTTGTAAATGACATGAATTAGGTACCGTGCATAGAAATTAATGAAAAAATTGAATGGTTGTTAATAGGATTGTGCATCAAACTAAAGGAGCCAAACATAGCAAAAGAAGCCATCCAAGTATTTCACAAAAGCATGCTATTGATTTAACAGTGAAAATTTACAATATATATATATATGTGTATAAACATTTGTCAAAGCCCACAGTAGCACAAAAAGGTAGCATTCTATAACTCCGTGCAGGTCCGAGGCAAAGAGCCCTCAAAAAATATGCATAATAGTCCTCATATAATCGACACAGACCAAGGAGGGTTCCACACAACCCATAATAAACCAAATTTAGCAGAGACCAAAGCATTACCAACAGCTAGAGACGAGATACATAAACATTTTCCCAAATTCATAAACAAAAGTTACAGCAAAGGACACGATGCATAGGAGGCCACCTATCGACAAACCAAATAAGACTGAGAACAGACAGAGGCATAGCCTAGATGCTACCAACAAAATATATATGGCCGCATAGTGCAAATAGGAAGGACCCTAGCCAATTTTCATAAAGCCAGACCAGAAGGAGGAAGACCCCAACATTTTCCCCAAAGACCAAACCCTTGCAACCACAATGACGAGAGATGATTACCTGCACAGACAAACAGAGAATTAGTGAGGTAGCATAACCATAAATCCATGATAAAGAAGAGAGAGAGGGTAGGATGAATATCCACAATGGATACCTAAAGAGGAGGTTGGGCTCCATAGTTGAGCCACAAAACTGAGACCAACAGAGCATAGCTAATGGCACTAGAGCCAAGGAAAGCCGTGACACAACAGAGCATAACCAATGGCTAGAGGGCTAGCAAATACCGAGACCCAACAGAGCATAAACCATAGCCACAGAGCCGCAAGACCAACATTTTCTCACAAGGGGCAAAGCTGTTAGTGAAAGTAAAAGGAAACGAAGAATTGAAACCGGATCAGAGGAATTACCTTGAGTAGAAGCCGTCAAGCCAACACCGGGAGAGTTGGTCAGAGGGTCTCATAAAACAATGCAACCACTAAAATAGTAAAAAACAGTGTTGTCAACCTGGTAAAATCAAATATCCGTGAACAAATATAGAGAAGCCAAGGCATACCTAGGGTGTCCAGAGAGCCCAAAACCTCCTCCAAAAACCATGCAAGAAGCAACCACTAGGTCCAATGAAACACCATCACACAGTTAGAAAAATGAAAAAGGACCAAAGCCAAAGAAGGACCCAAAAGACAGCGAGAGGAAGAGTGCCATCCTTTCCTTGTAGAACGAACCAGGTAAGAATGGAAGGGAGTAGAACCAAAAGTGGTGGAAGCATAACCAACTCAACAACAACAAGCCGTGCCATATAGTTGTGTCACACAAACATAGACCATCTTAGGACTGAGGATAATTAATTGCCCATTAAAACCTTACCTAAAACCCCAAGCAAATACGAGCGCAGGAAAAGCTGAACCTAGACCAACCGCCATGTAGGCTTGCCACCTTGGTGTCTCAGGGATTGTCACCATTATCCATCCATGGTATTCATCCACCCATGGAATCTCCTCATGGTATTATAAGTGACATCCACTCATGCTATTCATCCACCCATGGTATTTATCCATCGATGGAATCTACCCATGGTATTGTAAGTGACATCCACTCATGGTATTCATCCACCCATGGTATTATAAGTGACATCTACCCATGGTATTCATTTATCCATGGTATTTACCCACCATTGGAATTTACCCGTGATATTGTAAATAAAAAAAAAACTATAAATAACAAGTCACATTTTGTAAAATGATAGTTTCTCCACCATAATTTAGCCTTTACAATTATTATATGTTTTAATAAAAGAGAGTTGCTTTGTGGTTCTATTATTGCATTCTCCTCTTTTCTTCTCGCATTTCAATTTTTTAGATTTTGGTGGTCTACCCCTAAGATCTAGATCAGTGGTGCTAGATTCATGTTACGATTCTATGGGAATGAGGGTTTGATGGATATTTCAATTTCAAATTTTTGCATACATATTCAACAAACTTTAGGCACATGTTATGACCTCCACAAAACAATTTCTTGGGCAAAGTGGGAATAATTTTTTATTTTTTTTGTAAAAATTATTTTTGGGAGACGCATTTGCAGATCATATCTGAGACTTTTGGTGAAAAATTTACAAAAACAAATAAAATATCTATATTTCTTGTGGAAAAATACCCAAATTAAAAAAACCAATCAGCCGAATCGGAGTCTGGATGAGGGAGATATTGCTTATTTAAAATTAGCTATGTTGTAGAATTTTTTCGGACGAAAATTCATGGACGACAACTCCCCTATCATTTTTAACAGTTTTTGTGTAGAATTTTAGAACAATTATTGTATATGTGAGCTCCTCTAATAAAATCACCATATTTAAAAAGAAATGGTCGAATTGGAGTTCAAATGAGGGAGATATCGCTAATTTAAAAACATTTATTTTTTTCATAATTTTTGTGATGGCACGATAGTTGTAGTGTGAATTGGAGTTTCCAGAGTGTCCAGATAGAGATTTCAATCACATAGAAAGATGTAGAATGGTAGTTCTATTTCCAAAAATAGGTTATAATAAATATATGAGTTACCTTTACTAATTTATGCCCATTTTAAATTAGTTTTTTTTTTTATGGAGCACCATTTGGAGTGGGTTCCCTTTAAGACATGTCGTCCCACCCCACTTTAGTGGGCATCTGCTTCACATTCATAAGTTCCAGCATAGCAGCATCTGGCTTGGTTTCTTTGGAGACGTTTTCTTTCACCTCAAGCTATGTTGGCACCTACTACTTCATCAACAATCAACATCATGATTATGGGTAAATTGTACAAAATCCTTGTCATCGAAGTCTATTTGTTAGGTCGCACATTGTTAGTATCAGAATTTTTCACAAGCATTACAAGGTATCCCTATCCTTAGATCTTCGTTTTTTATGGTTATGGGTCATCCAAAAACCCACACTTCATCGAAATCCATTTTCTAGGTGGCACACTATCAATATCACAGTTGATCACAAGCATTACAGGGTATCTGTATCCTCAGATCTTCATTCATCACGTTTATCGGTTAACCGCACAAAACCTTTCTCTTTAGTTACCCTTCATAATTAACAAATGCTTCACACAAGGGAACTTCATGCAATGGGGACCATTTCTCCTCAAGGAGGGAGGAATGATCTAAGTGGAAAGTGACATCTACCCATGGTATTCATTCACCCATAGTATTTATCCACCCATAGTATTCATTCACCCATGGTATTCATTCACCCATGGAATCTTCCCATGGTATTGAAAGTGACATCCATCCATACTATTCATCCACCCATGGTATTCATTCACCTATGAAATCTACCCATGGTATTATAAGTGACATCCACTCATGGTATGCAACCACCCCATGGTATTCATTTAGGCATGGTATTTACCCACTAGTGGAATTTAGCCATGTTATTGTAACTAAAAAATGACTATAAGTAACAATTCACATTTTGTAGAAGGACAAATTGCCCACCACAATGTAGTCTTTATAGTTATTGTTTGTTTTAATTTAAAAAAAAAATTCTCTAAGGTTTTGTTATTGTGTGTTCTCCTCTTTTATTCTGGCATTTTAAGTTTTTAGATCTTGGGGCCTCCCCCCAGGATCCATTTCATTTTTTTAGATCTTGGGTGCCTCCCCCCAAGATTTGTATCACCTTCTATGTTATTTGACCTTGACTAGTGTAAATTCATGCATGTGTGCTTGGATGGTGGAATTTCGTGAACCTTAGGTATATTCCAATACTATAGGGTTTATTAGAACTTTATGTAATGATACAATTTTAATGAGTCATAGGTGTCGATTATCCCAATAATTTAATTCAAGACCTTAATTTTGGTACCTATCAAACATCATGTACATTTTTATCATTAGGATATTCATGGTGGTGTCCATAGATGACGTCAAGGGTGGACTTTGTAGTGATACATCAACAATGAATTTTTAAATTCCTGTAAGTGGAATTATTTATAAGGTACTGTTGTATATTATAGTGCATATCATGCTATGTTGCATAAGGTTGGCTACCTAGATTATGGTGAGCATCTTTATTAGTGTAAAAACTCTCACTATGGGAAATATGTAATATACTTACACCATTCAGATGCTAGAGGTGTTGCAAGGTTATCTTATAGTTCACATTATTGTAGCACATACTAGAATTGACCTTCTCTACAATTTGACCCACTAAATGTCATGATCACTAATAAACTAGTGAGATGTGACACCCTATGATAACTAACACATGCAACATTTACCATTTATTAACACAAATTTATCATTCCAAAAGGGTATTCATGGGATCCATGGTGATTGGAAACTGGAGGAGATAATGATATGGATATATCCTTTAAATATGATCCATATCGTATAGGCATATAAGATACACGATAACAATATTTTGCCATATAATAGTAGCGATGAATCAAAACAAAAGGATCATGATTTTTTCTCTTAAAACATCTCACGTATACTTACCATGCTACTATATATACATATTATATATGTATATTAGCTAACATCGATCTACACATTAATCATGACATTAGGCTTCATTTATTATAGTTTTAGTTGACCAAGATCCTTGTGAATTTGATGTGCCACTTAGGATCCGATATTCGTTCACAATTGATCGAGGAAGTCAGGTTTATATATATACCATTAATCTACACCTCAATTTTCGTATAAGTTAAGTCATAGGAAATATTGGGGGAATACATGATAAATTTAATGTAGCAACTTTGATCTCACTATGAGTAATTTCTAGTTGTGTTAATGAGAGTCATCACTAAGTCTAACATTGGAAACATGCTTACAGGTTGACACCACACCTCGTATCATAAGGAAGTGTAGTTTGCAACTACATTTAGGTTAATCCCGGGGAGGAAAGGACGTTGTCTATTAATTTAACTATTTGATGCAATTCTTGTTGGTTGAATCCAAGGGCTCTATGGGAAACTTCATTCCACATGGATGCGTAAAAAAAATTAAAGTTCACATATTTAATACAAGTGATTAGAAATTCATTGTGGAAAATAATGAATCATTTCCAATGAATAAAAGAGTTCGCAATTGAGTGATATTTTACATATTTAACACGATTGATAAGAAATTCATTCTGGAAAATAATGAACCATTTCTAGTGATTAAAATATTTCACAATTGAGGGAGGTTTAACTATTATGTTATAGTGTTCCAAGGCTCTATAGTGACAAAATTGGGATTGACCTTTGTTTTTTCCCACTGGTGGGTCAACAAGGTTCCCAATAGGAAGCCCTAAACATGATAGGTCCAACTCACTAGTATAATAATATACTCATATCGATGGTCGATTACAATCATGGTGTTTGGAAAGGATAGGGTATAATCCTCTGCAAAAAGTATACATAATATCTATAATGATACAATATATTTTGAACACCCTACATGAATGCTTAAAAGATGATCTTTATTGCCTAGGGTGTTAGACAACAAAAATTTCGATAATGTGAACTTATGCCGATTTAGGATTAATTTTTAGAAATGATTGTGTGAAGGAGATATACAAGGTGCATTTCCAAATTCAAGGAACTACTAGATGTGTTTCTTCGTAATGATAATAATAGGTTTTGAATTATAAATAAGTGATCCATAAATGTAATCAAAATTTTAACTATATATAGGAGTCGATAATAATATTAAATAATTGAATTAACCATCTAAGGGTGCTAACCAACGTGTAAAATATCCAAGTGTAGGACTTTTTGCTTGACTTGAATCATAATAATTACATAGTTTGTAAACTGGATGGATCAAGTTGAAGGTTTTATTCATCATTTTTTTTAGCACACGTGAGAGTCACACTAACTGCCGGTATGAGAAGGATTGCCCATAATTTCCTTACGCTAGACTATTAAATTGCATCCCTTACCCATCTTCATGTTCGCATGAGTAAAACTACAATGATTACATAATGGATATAATTAAAGTTATACTTCCCATTATATAACAACATGTTGATACATTAATACATATGTGGGAAATTTACATATTCACAAGTATGGGAAATTTACATATTCACAAGTACACATTTGGTATGGTAATTTATATTAAAATGATTCCACAATGCATTATAAGACAATTATTCCATATTAAATTTGTTTAAGTTTTAAGGCATCAATCCCTCGATTCAATTTGTTTAGTATTGTATTCTCCAAATCATCTATAATTTACAAAATTTTTATTAAAGAGTAATTAGAAATCACACCACTATTACATTACATAGTAATACAAATTTTATGAAAATTTATGAAGTTTCAAATATTCAAATTTACCTATATGTACTATTCATTCGAAGGTGGAACCATGAAATGTGGACTTCCAATTCCCCCGGTTCCTTGACATAGTTCTCATGAACCTAAAGATGTTCTGTGAATTGGCCAAACTTTATTGACTAACTTCTTGACTTTCCATCCTTTTCCTTAGGCACTCTTCTTCCCCACCGACCCCTAATCTACAATGGGGTTGTACAAGAGATGGGTACACAGGGAACATGAAGGTCGGCTCTCCACTTGGGAGGTTCCTATTCAAACAAATTTCACTCACACCAAATTTACAACAAAACACTAGTAGTCAATCAAAACAAAAATAGAATTAGGACATACATCCAAAAATATGGTGCGAAAAATATGATTTTCATAGCTTGCTCTTTATTTTTTAGATGTTTTGGTAATGTGACTTAGCCCTACATGCAAAATAAGAATTTTTATTTTATTTTTTATTTTTGAGTATTTACCTATCTAAGTGTCCAAATTTTATTAGGGCTCTCATGAAATTATTTTTTCTTGTTTTTCTTTCAAAGTTATAATTTCCCTCACACACATATGTTCCCTATTTCTTCTCTTAGTTCTCCATTGATACCAAATTAGGCTCCCTATTTTGGTGCTTAAATTTTTAATCAACTAGAGACAACAGGTTGGAATTAGATTATTGTCCCCTACTACCCTTTACCTTTTCTCAAAAAACATTTGGCCTGAGATTTCACTTTGTGCACTAGCCACATGAGACATTCTCTAATGAATATATTTTTTTCCCATTTTTAAATTAGTAATTTTTTATTTCAAGCACACTTCCCTTATTGCAAATATTTATCAACTATTGATTCTAATTCAATTTTTGTTTGTCCCCCATATATTAGAATGTTTTAAATTTTCTAAGGGTTTATCTTGTTAAGGAGAAATTATTAAGTGTGAGGGTGAATATAGGGTTTATTTGATTTATCTTTAAGTTCTTGTTTTGAGGTATATCCTTACTTCCCATTCCTCACCTTTAACCTTTCAATTATGATTTAATTTAACTACCTTTTTCTATGTTTACCATTTCTTCTGGCATAGGCCTCTATTGCCTTAAACCTTGTAATGTCAAAGATGCCAAGTGAGTTGTGACCTTCAAGGATTTCCTCACAAATTTCAAGGGTCCCACACCGCCTTCCTTTCAGACATCTGCAGCTAGAAGAGGGGATCATGACATGGTGATGGAGACCACTATGATGGTTGAATAAAGTCTCTCATCTCTTTTGAATAAAGTCTCTCATCTCTTTTTCATAAACTAATTGGAAAGGATGGAGGAAATGAGCTTCTAAAGGAAGGATTAATATATGTGAGAAAGGCCCATTTATCACAAATGATTTATCGTGCTCATTTTAAAATGCTTCGTTGTGCTCATTTTAACTTTCTTTGTGAAACACCTTTGAAAAATTATGTAACATATGAAAACATAATTTACTAGGATATTCCTTTGGAAAATTATCTATCACAATGAAACATATATTATAGAGCTAAATCAGACTTTTCAAATTTTAGTTCCATATCATAAAGGGATTTTTCATGGAGAAACATGAAGTTTGGCGTGACATGATAAGAGGAGGTTATTTCACAAATGGAAACATTAATGAAATGTGATGTTTCACATGGAAATGTGCTTTGATGAAAGAAAGTAAAATGGAAATTTCCACATGAATGTAAACTTTGGTGAAATGCGACATTTTGCATGAAAACATAATTTGGTGTGGCACACTACAAAGGAAGAAATATTGGATTCTTGTAATTTTTATCAATGTAGAAAATTTGTGGAGATGCGATACATCATAGAGATGGAATTTACATTGTATATATAAAATTTTATTTATTGTGACATAGAAAATTGGAGTAACATGAAATAGTGAATAAGAAAAGAAATAGGGTGTAATGAATAGGTGGGGGATAAAGAATTTTCATTAAAGTTTCCTTTGTTGCAATCAACACAAGCTTAGGATGATGTTGTACATGATGTTTCATGGGAAGAGTGAAATTGAATATGATACAACGTGAAGAAATGGAAGTTAGTTGCAATATGCATAGTGTCACTCATAAAGTAAAATCAGGTGCAATATATCATATACAAATAAAATTTTATGTAACATCAAAGAGAGTTTTGAACAAGTTTTGGAGAAGTTAGGATAAATAAACAAGCTCTTAAGTGAGAGAAAATAATAACATGAAGATTAAAAATACTAATGAGCTCTAAGAGAAAGAAATCAAAATTGATTTTTTTAGAACCTTCAAAACAAATAAAATCCGTACACTAAAAGCTCACAAGGTCTTAGAAATACGAAATATGAGGAAGGGCCCATGCTATTTTGACTTTATTACATGTTGAAAGTTAAAATAGTATAGTGGTTTGTTTCAAGCTCAGCAATTGGTGAAAAATTGAGTGAAACCATGAATTTAAACAAAAAAGCTTAAGATAATTTATTAGTTATGTAAGAATTTTTTTACCTTCATGCTTGATTAGTCCCATTGTACCTTGTCTTTAAGATTAACTAGATGCTTGTTCATTTCCAATTTGGATAGATCATTAGTTATGAATACAAGGAAAGAGTTTCAATTTCATTTCCTGGCTCAATATTTCCTAATAGGCTATTGTAGTATCACAAGGTAATTACATACGAGGATTGTTAAAAAGTGTAGGCTAATTATTTCTAATTTTTAGCATTACATTGATGTTAGTAAGTGGCCATAACCTTTTTTAATTCACCTTGGCATCATAAACCCTACTCCATTGGTAGTGAGAGTCTATACCCCTAGTAGAGATACCTCATTTCCCACATGATTTGAAATGTATTTCTTGAGCCTTTAACTTTAAAGTAGTTCTTTTTTCTTTCCTTTTTTCTATATCTTATTAAGAGATCTAGGTGGATGAGGGATATTAATCATGTTTTAAATACATGTGGGATGATACTCATTAGTGAGAAATACTATATATATGCCTATTTTATGATAACCATCTTCCTTACATGCAATACCTTAGACAGTCCATAAACTTCTTTTCTCATAGATGTCTATTGTATAGGGAATATTACACCAATCAGTCTACATTCCAAGCACTAAACTAACGTAATGAACAAAGAACATGAAGAAATGCCTTATGTATTCGGTCAAGAGTTGGTTTCCCTAGTTTTGATTGAAGATTTATTCAATTACCTACTAATTACATGGTAGATAGATGAGAAACTATGCATTTAATTATAAATCTAGTGCTTGTATGGATCTTGCAAAGTATCATGCACTATACATGCTAATAAAAATCTCTTAAGTTCTATTGAGGTTGTATTATCGAGATGAGTGTTTCAGAGTAAGATATTAATATCCTTTTACATATCACCAAGGAAAACAAACCACACTTGTAGGAATTTAAAGGTCATACATGCATAATTAAAATAACACACTTCTAACTAGTGGGCTTATGAATCTTAATGTTGTAACCCCCAAAAAAGGTATAATAACTAAATTACTTTTTCCTAAATGTAAATGGAACAATTTTGCATATTTGGATTAGGAAGCTTAATGTTGTCGCCCAAAACATAAGTAGAATAATTTATACATGTAGAAAGTAAAGCACACATGTAGAAATGAATAACATGGGAAATAAAATGGTGACTTGCTCAATGTTTTTTGATGATGTTGATTCTTGAAATAAAGATGCATATGGAATGGTGGAATTTTAATAAAATATAAAATATAGAATCCAATACAGCATGGTATATTAAACAAAATTATGAGAATTTGCGAAAAATGAGTATGTGAAATACAATCTTCAGAAATAGAATAATTACTTATTCAAATTTATGCGTTATCATAGTTTCAAGGAATAGAGTTAATTATCAAATAAATAAATAAAATAAGGATAAAAAGTTACTTATCATATTATAAAGTTGCAACAATATAGAGAAATAGAGTTACTTATCATATTACTAATTTGTAGTAGTATAATGAAACAAAGTTGATTATTATATTAGTGAGTTGTAGCAACATAACGAAGCAAATTAATTACTAAATTATCAAAAATATAAATAAAATAAAAGCTAATATATATGGTTATAGGAGGTACTTGACTAAGGAGGGGGGCGTGCCTCCTTAGGCGAGGCTTTTTTTATGATAGAAATAAAATTCCTAAGTGACTAGCACACCATTCGTACAAAACATAATAAAACTGGAAAATTACCATGAAATTTATATTAACAAAAATTTCAAATTCAAATTACAATTAATTAATCCTCTCCCAACTCAAGTAGAGTAGGTTATTATAGTATTGTAGCCTTAATTTGCTTAAGAGATCAAAGGAAAACTATGAGAATCTTTATATTTGTAGGCATTTAGGAGACCCAACTTCCTTAGTTCATATGTCCAAAAATATAGTGAACCAAAATATGAAATATCTACCTAAATTTCCTTGGGCTTTATCCTAAGTATGGTTCATGTTTTAGCCTATGAAACCACTTAGAAGGAAAATTATAGTGGAAATTCCAAACTAACCTTATTTAAGGAGCATTCTTGGAGATCGACTTTCTTAGAGTATAAATTTGAAGAGATAGTGAATCAATATTTAAAATTGAACCAAGTGATCATTAAGATTTCCCTTCACTATGGTACAAGTTTCATCCTCTGGATCCTCCCAAAATAAAAGTTATAGTGAAAATTCCAAGATGATCTATTTGAACAAGCATTGAGGAATATCGAATTCATCAGATAATATATCTGAAAATATAGTGAGCCAAGCTCTCAAAATTGAACCAGATGATTAGATGGATTTCCCTTACTATGTTCCATGTTTTAACCTCTTCAACCTCCAAGAGGAAAATTTATTAGAAAAAGTTCTAAGATGACCGTTTACCCCATAAATCACATTTTGGTCTTCCACCATTAAACTCCATGAAATCACTTATAACTTGTAAAAAAAATTAAATAAAATTCAACATACACTTAATAGGGAAATCATAAAAGAAATGTATTTTTATTTTCCTTTGATACCTGCATTTACCACGAAAGGGGGAAAAAGGTATGCATTTGTGTTAGGCTTTATTTTATCTGTTCTGCTGAGAATGGTAGCGCCACAACAAATGATCCATAAGATGGCTATCTTGGAGCCTTTGGAAAGTAGAGACTAGCATCAATAGTTTTTATCTGCAAGGGTAAGTGTATGTATTGTCAATACTCAATAAGTTTCAAAGGTGTTTGAGGTGTTCTACGAAAAAGAAGCCTTTCGATGTTGCGTTGCTCGGCCTTACGAAAGTATCTTCTATTGGGGCTTATAACTCGAAGCTTTGCTTTAGAATTGATGTTCCATGTCTTGTAACAAGCAAGGAAGGTGCTCTTAACTTGCTCGTGAAGATGAATTCAAATCTGTGGCCCAAAATATCGAGAGTATTTTCTTTCCTTTGTTTACATTTCTTCTCTAATTTATATGGCACAAAACACTTTATGAGGTGGCTTCTGGTGGATGGGATCTTAGTTTTTTCTATTGCGAAGACTATATATTAGTGATCTCTCTGGAACTCATATAGGGTGATTTCTCTAGGCTTTACCCATTGGGAATCCTTTCTTGAAGCATGTTTCACATTTCTCAATATCCAATGATTACGATGTCCCTGTTATTGGAATTAGGGGCCCTTTTTTACCCCATTGTGGGATGTATCTTTCTCTTCAGGTCAAGGGGACTAAAAATAAACATTATCAGATTATCATTAAAACCTTAAATTGGAAATCCCTAACATATACGATCAAAAATACACAATTTGTGCCATAAAGAAAGGAGGATATTGAGATGAAAGGAGCCATTCCTATATTATTACAATGTCTACATTTAATGGGAAGGTCCTAGAAGATCACACACAACTAAAAGTCTACTACATCTTAAATTACTCAACTATCATTCTAAATATGAGGTTATGTGGGGTTGCTCTGAGTGCCAAGACAACAAATTGAGCTCCATCTTTTGAGGACGCATTAAAGGGGAAGGACAATTCCCTTGCAGATTTATATCAAAATATTCTGAGGCCATATATTCTAGATAAAACATAACAAGTTCCGTCCATGGATATCAATAACTTAGAGGTTTCATATCTATTTTATGTTCTCCAGTCAAAATCCTTCGTATGTAAATTTAATGGATATTGGTATAATCCTAAAACCTTATTTAATTGGCTATTTACTTCTTGGAAAGCATAATGTGATATTTTTCTATGCTCCAAAGGTTTTTTCATTGTCCAATTTGAAACACAAAAGGACATGGATTTTGTACAAAATGAATGACCCTAGTTTTGGGGAAGAGATGGTCTATCTATTACTCCATGGTTTCCTAATTTTGATGCCACTAATATGGTGGTAAAAAATATGCCAGTTTAGGTTACGATTCCAAAAATTCCTCTCCTATTCTAACATCACAAAGTTCTTGAAGGCATAGGAAATACTTTGGACAAGTTAAAAAAATGGAATTAGAGAGATCATAGAATAAATGTTAGGTCCCTATAATACCGGTATAGCCCCTTTATTGTTATTGTTAGTGTAGACCTCTATTGTTATTGTTATTCCCATGTAGCCCCCCTATTGTTATTGTTATGCCCCATAGAAGCCCAGTATTCTTATTGTAGTTTCCTTGCATTATTATTGTTATGTAGGATCTAATTATATTGTGACCCCTTAGACTCCTATATATATCAAGGAGGTCTTTCTATTTGAATCATTCAAGAATTTTTATTTATGTGATGTAAATGAGGTTGCTCCCTCAAGGAGGCTAATTTCGAAGTCATTGATCTATATATTTTGTGACCGGTTACATAACATTTGGTATCAAAGGTTTTCATTCTAGGGTTTCCATGCTTCAAAGAAACCATATTGGAATTTTTGCTATAACTTGTTTTCTACGAAGCTTCAAAAGATGAAATTTCAACCACGCAGATCCAAAATCTTGATGAAATTTTTGTAGGAATTTCAGATTTTTATTCACTATATTTTCTAATATATGGGCCACAAAAGTTAGGGTTTCTGCATGCTCCATAATTGAATCTTAAAGAAGTGAGCTAGACAAAATCATCATAAATTTCTATTCAAGAATCAGATTTGAATTTCATAAAAAATTATAGAATGTGAACTAATTGTAGTTTCTTGTGTTGGAGTTTTACGGCCAAAATATGAAACAATTACACATGGAATTTCGTACAAGTTCTCTCTACTGGACCAATCAATAATCAGGTCATCATGGGAGATTTGAAATATATTTAACTTGAATAATACAAATTTTCTCTGAATTTTGGCATTTGAAAGAAGAATTAGAGGGATACAATAGGAAAATACTCCACATCTTGAAGAGACAAAATTACAAATATACAATAGTTTCAATATTGATCTCCTAAAGAGAAAGAAAAAGGTGTGTATATTTTTAAAATTTTGCATAATTTATGTTTGAAAAATCAGTTTGAAGTGATTGAAAGGAATAGTGAGTCATAAATATCATTGTTTGATTCCAAAATACCTCAAAGCAAAAAAAATGGACACACCTAGTAAGCAACCAGAAATCTCTACTATGATGCATGAAGAATAGGAATAAATGCAAGATGATATATCAAAATTATGAGACCAATTGCAACAAATTTCACTCGCAAAGTGTAACCAAAAATGAAATGGAATCTAAGATGGATGACTTAAACAATGGGTTAAAAGAAGACCTGGAAGATTTTAAGGATGGAATAAATGGTAATATGGAAGGTTTGAAGGATGGAATAAATGCTAATATGGAAGGTTTGAAGGATGGCTTAAAATAAGAAATGAAAAGGGACCTGGAATATTAAAAGGAAAGTTTGACAAAGTTGATACAAGACATTATTCCTAGTGGTCACAAGGTACTCCATGAAAATCATGATGAGTATAAAAGGAATTCGAATTTTGATTTTAGAAACTCCAATAGTGGCTTGAAGACTAGACACATTCGAAATATTGATATGTGGAAGTTTGATGACAAGGTTATGGTAACATGGATACTATATATGTAACATTTCTTTGATAAACATAATGTGTTGAACACACAAAAGGTACAGATTTCATCTTTATATTTAGAAAAAAATTAATTTATATGGTATCAATGAATTTTTCCATAAATCAATTCACTTGGACAATTTTTTCAAAAGAATCAGTAGCACATTATGAGGATAGAAAGAGAAATACCTTATTTAGCTAATTGATAAATCTCAAATAAAAAGGTTCAATGGCTGAGAACATTGAGGAATTCCAAAGATTGAATATTAACGTAAATGATATTCCAAAGGAGCATAGGATTGATGTGTTCATAGGAACTTTAAAGGGTAACATCCAACATGAGGTTCGCATTTGGGAACTTGATTCATTGGAGAAGACTTTCAAGGTGGCAAGAAAATTTGAAAGAAAAATTATGGCAATGAGGAAGTCGACCACTCACAACTATAAAAAGGGAAGTTTCGTTGCTTCTATCTTTCCACAACCTACAAGGTTGACACCACAACAATTGGAGGAAAAAAAAGAAAAAGGGATTTGTTATAGTTGTGATAGAAAATACACTGAAGATCATAAGCTTGCTCATAATAAATTATTTTACATATATTGTGAAGAGGAGGAAGAAAAGGAACAAGAAACATCAAAAGAATATGATATACACGAGGAGCCAACCCTAGAGAAAGAAGAAATGAATCAGACCATATCTTGTATTGCACTGGAAGGAATTACCACTGCTCAAACTCTCAATATAGAGGGATATATCAAGACGTTAAAAGTAATATTTTTGATAGATTTAGGTAGTACCCATAATTTTATTCATTGCAATATAGCCAAGGAATTAAATTGCTTTCTATATCCAGCAACAAACTCTCAAGTGATGGTTGTAAATGGAGGAACTATAAATTTCTTTTGAAAGTGCCATAATATCAACCTAACCATGGGGGAATATGTATTAAATAGTTCAATTATTTCCAATGGGTGGTTCTGATGTTGTACTAGAATTCCAATGGTTACAATCTTTAATGACGATAGCTTTTAATTTTCAAGAAGTTTACATGAATTTTTTTTTGGAAGGAAAGGAAATTGTCTTAAGGGGTAACAAAAGAAAATACGGAATATAATTAGCTCTAATGGCATGAAAAATAATTTTAAGGAGCAATGAGGCATAATTACAAAATTATGCTCCATATAGGTTCAAACATCGAAATCATCTATTTCTCTAGATCTCCAAAAATTCTTGGATAATCACTCCAAGTTGTGTGAGACTCCCAAAGGCCGCTCACCTATTCGTGATTATGATCATGCTATTCACTTGATTCCAAAAACTGTTCCTCCATACATTAGGCCTTACAGATATCCCTATGCCCAGAAGAGTGAAATTGAATGTGTGGTTGCATAAATGCTAGAGACCACTATAATTCAACCTAGTCAAAGTTCTTTCTTTGCTTTAGTAGTATTAGTTCACAAGAAGGATGGATCATGGAATATGCATACAGATTATAGGGAGCTCAAAAATCTCACTATTAAAGATAAATTTTCCATTCCTATCACTGATGAATTTTGGGATGAATTACATGGAGTAATTTACTTCAACAAGGTGTATATTCATTTAGGACATCATCAAATTAGAATGAATATTGAAGACATTCTAAAAAAAATGTTTATAACTCATGAAGGTCATTATGAATTTTTGGTAATGCCTTTTGGCCTTACTAATGCACCTTCCACATTTCAAGGTTTGTTGAATTCCATTATCAAACTGTTCCTTAGAAAGCTTGTCTTAGTATTTTTTTAGTGATATACTAATCTACAACAAATCTTATACGGATCCTGTTCAACATGTTGACAAGGTGCTCATAATATTGGAGGAAAAACAATTATATGCAAAAAACCACAAATGTTTGTTTGGAGTAGAGGAGGTGGAATATTTGGGTCATATTGTATCTCATGAGGGTGATAAGGTAGACCCTAACAAAATTAAATCCATTAAGGCATGGAAAATCCCCAGAACCCTAAAGCATATTCAAGGATTTATCGGGTTGACTGGGTATTATCGCAAGTTTTTTAAGAGTTACGGGAGAATAGAAGCACCTCTAACATAATTATTGACGAAAGATGCATTTTATTGGACTCCAGAAGAAGCTAAGGCATTTGAACATCTTAAAGAGGTAATGTGCCAAGCATTGGTCTTAGAAACACCATATTTCACAAAAACCCTTATTGTGGAATGTGATGGCTAAGGAAATGGAAATGGTGTTGTTTTAATGCAAGAAAAAAGGTCTATTACTTTTGAAAGCCATCCAATCAATGGAAAGTATTTGCACAAGACTATTTATGAGAAGGAAATGATGGAAATACTACATGCACTAAATAAATAACGACCTTACCTAATGGGAAGACACTTCAAGGTAAAAAAAAATCACGGTAGCCTTAAATATGTTTTGGAAAAAAATAGTATCTTCGGAAGAGCGGCAAAAATGGGTCACCAAGATGTTAGGTTATGACTTCAAAATCATCTACAAAAAGGTGAAGAAAAATGTTGTTGCAGATGCACTCTCAAGAAAGGATAAGGATGAGGAAGCATTACTATGTGTCATTTCTATTGTCCAACCTAATTGGATAATTGAAGCAAGGGATAAATTGAAGAATGATAAAGAGGTGTAGGCACTCATCCAAAACTTGTAGCAAGATCCATATACATCTAATATATTTTTCTGGAAAAATGATTCATTATGGTACAAATATTTCTTATATCACTATAAGAATTCCCAAATCAAACAAAAGATTCTTTTGGAATTGTACAACTCTCCCTCAGAAGGGCACTGATGATTTTAAAAAACTTACCATAGGGTCAAGAATGATTATTTTGGCATGGCCTTAAATATGATGTTCAAAAGTTTGTGGCATAATGTTTGGTTTGCAAACAAAATAAAGTTGAGACAATTAAGATCTCAGGTCTATTACAACATTTAACCATTCCAGGTCAATGTTGGGAGGAGTTCTCAATGGATTTTCTCATAGTTTTACCCAATTTTGAAGGAAAGAGTATCGTCATGGTGGTAGTTCATAGACTTACCAAGAAAGCACAAATTTGTGCATTATCTCATCCATTTAAAACCAATACAATTGCTATTTTATTTATGGAAACAATTCAAAAGCTACATGGAAACAGAATGATTATTATAAGTGACAAAGATCCCATTTTTGCTCCCAATTTTTGGACAAAATTATTTTCTTGTATGGGTACTCAATTAGCTCATAGATCATCGTATCATCCTCAATATGATGTGAAAAATGAGATAGTGAACACATGTTTGGAAGAATATCTTCATTGCTTTGTATCTGATATACAAACACAATGGGTCAAGTGGTTACCTATGGGTGAATGGTGGTATAACACTCCCTTCCATACAACAACAAAAATGACCCCTTTTATGGCACTTTATGGATATCATCCAAAATCCATCACATTATATTTAAGGGAAAATTCTAAGGTTCAAGTAATGGAATATCAAATCGAGCATCAAAAACAAGTTCTCCATTTCTTAAAGGATAACATCACTCTGGCATGAAATCGAATGAAACAATTGCCAAATCAACATCGCAACAAAGAAGTTGTGATGTAGGTGACTACAACCATACAAATAAATGTCGCTCAAGCCATCTAAGCAGGATAATAAATTATCACCTAAATACTACACTCCTATAAGCTATTGGAAAAGATTGGTACTATGGCATACACAAGGAAATTCCTACATCTTCCCAAGTACACCTCGTTTTCCATGTTTCATTCTTAAAGAAGGTTATAAGTGACAAGCTTCCAGTTCAAACAATATTTCCAAAACTTGACGAATAAGGAAAAATGATATTAGATACCAAATAAGTCACAGAAACAAGAACCCAACAATGACAAAATTGATCAATTTTAGAGTATCTCATTAAGTGGAAGCTACTCAAGCATTGAAGAGAACAATTTTTTGAAGGAGAGGGGCATGTTAGGTCCCCATAATACTAGTGTAACCCCTTTATTTTTATTGTTAGTGTATCCCCCTATTGTTATTATTGTGTCCATGTAGCCCCCATATTGTTATTGTTATGCCCCATAGAAGCCCACTATTCTTATTGTTGTGTCCTTACATTATTATTGTTATGTATGCTCTAATTATATTGTGGCCCCTTAGACTCCTATATATAGCAAGGAATTCTAGTCATTTGAATCATTCAAGAATTGTTCATTTATGTGATATAAAGTAGGTTGAACTGGTTTCATAACAATAACATCGTCACCTATTCCAGAATATGTGTGGAGATAGATCTAAGTAAAGGGTTACCATACCACATCCCATTAAAACGTCATGAATTTTAGTGGTCACATGTATTAGATTATGATAACACAACATTTAGATGTCTCGTATGTTTTCAAGGGGGACATCTACAAGACACATGCTCATTGACTAAGAAGTCAACAAAAAAAAAAAAGACAAAAAAAACCAGAAGGTTGGATTTTTGTTGAGACCCCTTCATATGGTTATGAAGAGGAACAAAACAAAGAGACACAAAACATACAATCAATGTTTAAAGTGGTTGAGGAGACCATGGCCCAATTGGCGATTGATACTTAGTTAGAATAGGTTTTTTTCATTGATTTAGAACACCATATAAATATGATATAGAATGACGAAGGCATGACTGACACAAATATTGTCCACATATCAGAAGGCTCAGATTCAGACAAGAAGTAGTCATTTGATGACTTTATGGATGATTTGGCTATGGTTCCAGGCGATCCCAATGATGGGTTTGTTGGAAATAATACTAAGAGGGGGGGGGGTGAATCAGTATTATCAAATCAATAACTTTTTCATTTCCATACTCAGATTCATATACATTACTTTAGTTAAGGGAACCCACGTCTACACGCAACTGTGTCTAATGCAACTAGCATATATATAGTGAACTTATGATTCTGTTAATCCATTAAATGTTGATCTTTAATTAGTGCATCAAAACTTCATTAACCATATGAACAATAAATAAGCGCAGTAAAAACAGAAACAGATTATCACACATAAGAGGCACACATGAACACCATGATGTAAGGTGGAAACCCAATGTGGGTGAAAACCACCTACTGCAATTCGTCTCTATCTTCTTTTAATTAGAAACTTCCTTTTTACAATGTTTTTGTATTGGTGCAGTCTTATACTAGTATGTAGGCTGCTACCTGTAGAAGGCTACAACCTTCTCTCATTCTCCAGCTTCTCCTGGAAGGGATCTACAACCCCCTTAGCTCTTGTACTAGTTGATGTACTAGTACGTAGGTGTCGACCTATAGAAGGCTACAACCTTCCTTTTCTTCCTCCGAGTACCATGTTCCATAAATTTTCAGATTGGATACTCCTGAAGAACAACACCATAATCTGAAGGCCATGTTTCATCCAATTTTCATACTAGACCCATCAATATCATTGAAGCACACAACGAATCAACACTAGCATCATCAATATCTGAATCACCCAATACTGAATCACTGAAACCCTGTCAACAAACTGTAGTCACTAGAACACAGAGCAAAACACATGACTCTGCAACAATGTTCAGATCTAACTATATCATCAAAAATCATGCATCAGAGTGCATACGCTACTTGGAAGAGCTGAACCAGCATGTATACGCAACTTTACCAAAGCAAACTAGTGTATATGTCATTAATTACTTCCTTATAACTTTGCTAGACTTCCTGACTTCAGACATACCCAGATCATTACATATACAAGGATAATATGTGTGTTAGCAACCAGATTTAGTCCATGAGATCACATAAAGATAATTCATTATGATCCTAATCCATTATTAGGTCTCATCCATGAACATTGAAGCTAAACATAATCAACCAAACTGAATATATAGAATACTGACACCAATAAATAGTCATTAGAACTCATCCACAACTAGAACCACCAGTGACTTCAACCATCATAGCTCATATGGTATATGCTACTTATATTTATCTAACCTACGTATGTACATTCTTCTATCATAGTCAACCAGCATATACATCTATAAATATTCATTCATGACTTGCATTTATTTCTAACTTAAGTTATACCCACACCAGAACATTACATGCGTGAGTATACAAATCTATAATAAACATGATCAAACTATATAGAGATGATTCATTCCAAGCCATTAGATCCCGATCTATCCTTAGATCTTGTTCTCCATCGACAACTGAGATTCCTCCTTAGCTCAGATCAAGCAAAGTATCATGAACCCATAACCTGCATACTGGATCTCATACTTCATCAGATATTCAAGACTTTAAGAATGCCTTTGCCTAATGATCTTCTTCTCCTTTTATAGTCTTAGGCCTTACTCAATACCATGGTCCAAAACCATTAGAACCAATACTATGGACCCAATACCTGGGTTCAACACTTCGGACGCAATACCAAGGACCGAATACAAAAATACCATGGATCAAATACTGTGGACCCAAAACTTAGTTTTCTGAAATGTACGTGCCTTTCCTTGCATGAAAGTACGTGTGTATGATATACGTGCCTTTGAATATAGTGAAACTACGTGTATAAACTACTTGGTATATAGAAAACCTATACATATATGTGACTTGGTATACAGTGAACCTGCGTATATACTTTTCTTTCTTCATTCTTTGTAGTCTGATCATCAATTCTTTGCTACTGACCTGTTGCACTATGATCTGTCATCTGTGTGAGTTGCCATAAAGGACAACACTTGTATTATAATGCCAACAATCTCCCCCTCTGGACTTGATGGAAAAGCTAACTTGTCATACTAAGAACTATCATCTTAATGAGTTGCCATTGTTCATTACATCTGAACTGATTCCTTTGAGCTGTCCTGCATCCCATGTATTCTATCACATCTGATATCTCTTCTATAGATTCATCTAGTTATATATAAGTGAGTTGTTCTTCTACAAGTGGGTTGCCTTCAAGTAAAAAACATGCATCATAATGCCAACAATCTCCCCCTTTGGACTTGATGGCAACAACACCAAATCACTCTCCCCCTTTGACATCAAGGGTAAAGGGAAGACCAAGATATTCTCTTTCCTTGATAAACATTCCGTTGTCCATACTCCCTTTGAGTGCCTGCTTAAATATCTGAACGAGCTCCCCCTTTGTATATGCCAAGGTGTACCAATATGTCCATGCTCCCTCTAAGTACATGCTGAAATCTCTGCTCTGCTGAAGTGTGTTGTTCATGCTCCCCCTGACTATAAGCAAGGTCTGCAAAAAGATGTTCTATAAGAAGAACATGGCTCTATCATAAATGACCTTCTTATCACCAAAGACTCATACATACATCCATCTCCCAACCCAGTGGGGATATACCAATATTGACTCATCCACCCAACCAAGTGGGGATACGCCAGATACTAAATGTTTGTACATGACTAAAATTTTACATCATCCTTCCCATGCATAGTGGGGGTACAAAATTACATCATATGACTAAAAAGGATTCATCAAATGACTACAATAGATAGAGATAAACTATTACATCATGAGTCTCGATATGACATTTACATGACATATATAATAGAGACCAAACATCTAAATAAGATCATGATAGTCATCAGCAACTATCAGACACAATGTATGATCTGCTCCATAACCATCTATCAACAATGTCTAGACCAACAACCTGTATATGTTCATTAGTGTATAACTCATCAAACTATAACAAGGTATGTCTGCATAAACGCATCCTTTTGAATAGAATTCTGCATATGACATACAGAGTCATTCACATTATATCATATGTTAAGAACACCATAGCCATCCCATCAACATCAAGATTTGCATGATCCAAGTATCATTGGGAACATCTGTATCAATCAACATACGTAAGTATCAACCTATCATCATATAGGTAAGTGTTGAAAATACTGAGAGGGGGGGGGGGGGA
>APFE031443693.1:208492-234279 GCA_000404065.3 Pinus taeda
GCTCAGATCTGAACTTGTGCTCAAGAGATCACCCTTCGTAGATTCGCTTCTAACTTCTCCTTTATAGATCAATCTTTTAAAAACCGAGAACCCAATAAATCAGATCTTAAGATATTCAATCACTCAAAAAGATGCACAAGCCAAATGATCTCCTTTGTTTTATATAGGCTAGTTCTTCCTCAAATCAAGGATCATGGGGCTCAATAAAAATAATAAAATAAACAATACCACGGACCAAAACCATGATAACCCAATACTGTTGGCTAAATACCATGAGAAACCCACGTGTGGGCGCTTAACTGTCTTGGAATGTGTGCACTGGGGTACGCACCTCATGGATGGGTAATCCGCGTATTTGGACGCGGTCCTGCATGGTATACCTGCGGGTACGCACCTCCTGAACTGTTCTCCTGCATACTTCTTTATTTTCATCAAAATGAGAGCCATGCCATGGGTGTTGCCATCAAGTACAACATCTGAAACATATAATCATACCAGAACCATAATGCCAACAGTAAGAACTCATCATCATCATGTCTCCAACAATGCAACTTTTAGTAATCATCGATGTATCCAGCACTATGTATCTTGAGCTCAAGATCATTTGTCATGACTTCTTGATATCATCAACAACAACAATCCCCATCCACATGAGCACCAAGAACTATAGGAATCATGCATCATAACTGTATTATATGATCTTTATGCATATGACAACAACAACATATGAGTGACTCATCATCAGGTAATGAAGTTGTGTATTCAAGCTTTGTACTTCTCCTTATCCTTATGAAGATCACCATGTAAGCACCATATATGCATCATCATAGAATCAACCACAAATCTGATCTGGTCATAAACTATGTAACCCCAAGAATCATATGAGATTTTGTCATGGACAACTCATAACCATATCATAGCCAGATATATCATTTAGCCATATAAGCATCATCATGAAGGACTACTAACCATAATGCCAACAATGAATTATTAAAAGCATATGCTCCCCCTGAACCTGTGCCATCTTGCTTACTGTCAGATCCGATCATGCATATATCAGCAAGAAGTATCAAGGCATCATCATCATTAATTTAGGATCAAAAAATTTTTAAACATCTTACAAGTGTCAAGACATTTCCGCACATCATCAGTAGATTGTAACCATTATTAAATAGAGCAAATAATGGACTGAATCATATCAAACCCTTTTTCCTAAGCATGTCCCTACTGCTTTTCCTCAAACTAACATATACACGACTGTGCAGTAACTAAATCGTGTATATACGTGACTTCCCTTTATGAAACTTGTGCATGAGACTTAGGACACTGAAGTTTTACACTTTCAACTCCCTCTGAGTCTGTTATGTATATATACTGTTTTGTGCCACAT
Source organism: Pinus taeda (assembly GCA_000404065.3). Lineage (NCBI taxonomy): Eukaryota > Viridiplantae > Streptophyta > Pinopsida > Pinales > Pinaceae > Pinus > Pinus taeda. The sequence continues at coordinate 209,883 of APFE031443693.1, forward strand.
CTTCCTGACTGTACTTCCTTCTTCTTCCATATCTTCAAGTGCGATGATGTTTTCTCCTTTTGGTATGGTGCCCTTACTTTGTTCCTGCATTCCTTTGTTGTGTGTCCAAGCTTGTTACATGCATAACATCTTACCTGTTTCATATTCCTTCTGTAGAAATCAACAACTCTGTGACCAAACATATTGCAAGCAAAGCAATGTCCCTTAAAGTACCTGGAACGTGATGATCTTTCTATGTGATGGTATTGAACCATTCTTCTTCTACATCTCACTACAACATGTCCAAGACTATGACATACATAAAATTCAACATTATTCATCGAAGGAGTAAAAGAATTTCTTTCCTTGACTGTTGATGGGGTTGTCCTCTCATCTCCTTATTGATTACTTTAGATTTCTCATTAGAGTTCCTTACCTCTCCTTGTGAGCTAGATTGATATTCAACAGATTCATAAAAACCAAGGCCAGTTTTGATATCAGGAGACCTTTGACTACTAAGAATATCATCCAAGATCTTAGTACTATCTTGAAATCATAAGAGCTTATCCTTTTCTTCTAAGTTATCTTTTAGAATATTTACCTCAACCTGATGTTGCTCCTCCTTTTCATGATACTACTTCTTCATGTTTTCTTCAGCTTTTCTTCTTTCTTCCAATTGATGTCTTGGCTCAAGAAATTTGTTTTCTTGTTTTTCAAGAGCTTGTAGTAGTTCTTTATTCTACTTATTTAATTCTTCAAGATCTTGTTTTAGTGAGAGGATTGTAGCTTCAAGACTTTCATAGTAACTGGATCTATCTCTGAGTTTCTTGATTGTTGTGCTCCTTTCATTGAATTCATTTATTAATGATGTCACTTCATCCTGCAACTTTTGACATTGTCCTTGTCCTTGAATAACTTCCTTATCTTGTTTCCTTCCTCTAGTTGAGCTTTTAGTTTGGTAGCTTCTTATTTGAAGGTACATTCCCTTTTGTTCAATAGATCTTGTTGATCTCTAATTTTCTCTAAAAGCCTTTTCAATTTAGCCTCTATTTGATATCTTTCTTGCTCACCCATAAGAGCAAATTCAGTTGTTTCACTATCACTTTCATCATCTTCAAATGGATAGAGAAATGTATCACCAGAGGATAACAAATTCATACATGATAGTTCTTTTGCTTGTTCATCTTCATTCTGAAGTGATTCTAAATCTGAAGTGTTTCTTCCACATATTCCCCAATCGATTCTTCCACTGTCATAGTTCCTTTGAGATGTATTATTATTCTTAGGTGCTTTCTTCTTAAGCTTCCTTCCCATTGTTCTATGGATCTCCTTCAAGCGATCAAGCTTCTACCAAAGGACCTGCTCTGATACCAATTGTTGAAAATAATACTAAGGGGGGGGGGGGGGGGGTGTAAATCAGTATTATCAAATCAATATAACTTTTTCATTTCCATATTAAGATTCATATACGCTACTTCAGTTAAGGAAAATTGCATGTATATGCAACTGTTTGTAATGCAACAAGCGTATATCTAGTAAACTTACGATACAGTTAGTTGATCCTTAATGAGTGCATCAAAACATTATTAACCATATGAACAGTAAATAGGAGTAGTAAAACATAATAGATAATCACACATAAGCAACACACATGAACATCGAGATGTAAGGTGGAAACCCAATGTGGGCAAAAACCACCTGCTGCAATTTGTCTCTATCTTCTTTTAATAAGAAACTTCTTTTTACAATATTTCTGCACTGGTGCAGTCTTATACCGCTACGCAAGTTTCTACCTGCAGAAGGCTACAATCTTCTCTTGTTCTCTAGCTTCTCCTGGAAGCGAGCTACAACCCCCTTAGCTCTTGCACTAGACGATCCTTTGACTAGTACGTAGGTGCCGACCTACTGAATGCTCCAACCTTCACTTGTTTTCTAGCTGCTACTGGAAGGGAGCTACCACCCCCTTAACTCTTGTACTAGCTAATGTACTAGTACATAGGTGCCAACCTACAGAAGGCTACAACCTTCTTTTTCTTCCTCCAGGTACCACGTTTCATAAATTTTTAGACTGGATATTCCTGAAGCACAACACCATGATCTGAAGGCCACATTTCATCCAATTTTCATACTGGACCCATCAATATGATTGAAGCACACAACCAATCAACACTATCATCATCAATCTTTGAATCACCCAATATCGAATCACTAAAACCTTGTCAACAAACTGCAATCACTGAAACACAGAGAAAAACACATAACTCTGCAACAATGTTCAGATATAACTGTATCATCAAAAATCATGCATCAGAGTGCATATGCTACTTGGAAGAGCCGAACTAGCGTGTATACACAACTTCACCAAAGCGAACTAGCGTATATGTCATTAATTACTTACTTATAACTTCGCTGCACTTCCTGACTTCAGAGATACCTAGATCATTACATATACAAGGATAATATGTGCATTAGCAACTAGATCTAGTCCACCAGATCAGATGAAGATAAGTCATTATGATCCTGATCCATTATTAGGTCTCATCTGTCAACATTGAAGCTAAACATAATCAACCAAACTGAATATGCAGAATACTGACACTAGTAAACGATCATTAGAACTCATCAACAACTAGAACCACCGACAACTTCAAGCATCATAGATCATATGGTATACACTACTTAGATGTATCTAACCTGTGTATGTACATGCTTCTATCATAGTCAACCAACGTATACATTTGTAAATATTCATTCATGAGTTGCAGCTATTTCTAACTTAAGTTATACCTAGATCAGAACATTACAGGCATCAGTATACAAATCTAGAATAAATATGATCAAACCATATAGAGATGATTCATTCTAAGCCATTAGATCCCGATATATCATTAGATCTTGTTCTCTATTAACTATTGAGATTCCTCCTTAGCTCAGATCAATCAAAGCATCATGAACCCATAACCTGCATACTAGATCTCATACTTCATCAGATATTGAAGACTTTTTGAATGCCTTTACCTAATGATGTTCTTCTCCTTTAATAGTCTTAGGCCTTACTCAATACCATGGTCCAAAACCATTTAGAACCAATACTAGGGACCTAATACTTGGGTTCAACACTTCGGACACAATACCAAGGACCAAATACCAAAATACCATGGACCAAATACCACAGACCCAAAACTTATTTTTCCGACATGTACATGCCTTTCCTTCTGTGAAAGTGCGCGTGTACGATATACGTACCTTTGTATATAGTGAAACTGCGTGTATACACTAATTGTTATATAGTTAACCTACACATATACATGACTTGGTATATAGTGAACCTGCATATGTACGCGACTTGGCATATAGTGAACCTGCGTATATACTTTTCTTTCTTCATTCTTTGTAGTCTGATCATCAATTCTTTGCTACTGACCTCTTGCACTATGATCTGTCATCTGTGTGAGTTGCCATCATGGACAACACTTGTATCATAATGCCAACAGGGATATGGCTTTAGGTTCAAGAAAAGAAAGGGAATAAGGGGAGGCCAAGTGTCCTCATTACTTGATCCTCATCAATGTATTGTATTTTATTTTTGTTGTTTTCACCTTCTTTTAGCTATAGGATATTTCTGAATACTTACATCTACTATGTATTGAAAATATTTTTCACAAAGGATCTAGGTAGATCCTTGATGAATGCACACTTTGTGTATATACAAAATTTCTTTTCCTTTCAATCATGAATGAAGATACAAGCTTTCTTTCTCAAGTAAAAAAAATATGGAAAGAATGCAATTACCCAAAATTATCATGCATTTCCCATGCATCCCAATTCATTTAAATTCCATGCCAAAGTGAATTCAAACCCATTGATCTATACTTTACCATCATAACTATCCCAATGATCATAAATAAAATAATATAATAGCAACAATAATTCTTTCATATCACTAAATCATTCATGCAACAAATATCAATAACACAAAAATAAACATATATCTATTGTAACAAAAAAATGTTGGAACTAAAGAAGGGTAAGCCAAGTTCCACCCGACATTAGGCTCAACTAACTATGGTATGTTTTTTCCCATTGTTGGGCACTCCGTGCTAGATTTGATGTATTTAAGGAAAAAAGTGAAGATCACTCTCCAAGTCAGCAACCTCTACTTTCTAATTTTTCTTTATTTGGGTCCATTCATTAGAACTAAAATAGGAATGCAAAAAATTAGAGATATAATCATAAATAAAAAGATGTAGTAGAAATAACACTTCATTTCATTAATATCAAATATTCAAATATGCTTACAAATAGGATGGGAATAAGACTAGCTTGGGTGATGATAACTTATCTCGAAGAAGAGATGTGGCAGATAGATGCCTCTGAACTGTGTTACAATGAGGCTCAAACACTATTTATTTTTTAGAACGAAAAACCTAAACATCCAAAAACCTAACCCTAGGAGATGAAGCGCCAAAAATATGAGCCTCGTTTGCGTAAATTTGTAATTCAACTTCCTCGGGTCGTAACTTTAGCACACGATCTCCGTTTGACGTGAACAATACCTTGTTAGAAATATCTATCCAAGGAATACAAATTATGAGTGGAAAAAATTAGCCAAATTTTTATGACAACCCAATTTTTACCAAAAAAACGTTGTTTAGGGCCTCAAAACAAATTTGCAAGTTTAGGACCTGAAAAATTGTAAAAAATAATGAACTATACTACAATTAAGGGAACTAAAAAACTAAAAGAGACAGTGCCGAGAGTCCAAGCAGAATAGGCGGGTGGCCACTAACATCCACTTGGATCATCCATTTAACATGGACTTGCTCCAACACGATACCTTCCTAAATGTGTCGATAGAAGATGAAAATTGATTAGTGATCTTGATGATGATATTTCAAATAGACATTGTACATGTTACTAGTTTCTATGAACCACTTTTATTTTTGTTCAAGTTTAACAAAATCAATATATTACCATTAGTATAATATTTTTTCCATCCAAATTGGGATGCAATAATAAATGAAAAAGATCATTCCTTGATAGTGAACAATACTTCTGATCTTGGACCTCTTCTAAAAGGAAGAATTTTTTTAGTTTTAATTGGGCGTATCACATTAAGTACGAATTAGATGGAAGTGTTGAAAGACGTGAGTCTTGGTTATTTTCCAATGGATTTCCTCAAGTGGAAGGGAATGAATGTCAATGATAATTTTTCCCTTAGAACAAAAATGAATTACATGCACCTTAATTTGGCCCTCATTTTTTCATATAAATGGGAGGTCCATCAAACAAAAGTTCAATCCACCTCTTTGCATGGGGATTTCAGGAATAATTTTACATGGAACAACCTATTTCCTGTATGTAAAATTCTCTAGCCTTGTTTTCCATCTTTAAAAATCACGTTATGGACTTAATAAAGCTCCTTGATATTCATATGCTAAAATGTATATATATCTTCTTGACATTAATTTTTGTAGATGTGATTCTAATCACAATGTCAATAACAAGGAAGTACGTAACTATCTCATAATAATTTTTCTTTATGTTGATGAGCTTATACTTATTGGTAGTGATCCAAAAAATTTAACCCATGTAAAATCTACCCTGAGGAATAAATTTGAAATGATAGACTTAAGACATTTGCAATATGTTCTTGACCTCCAAGGTTTGAAAACCGAGGAAGGAATTTCCATCTTCCAATTTTAAATATGCATGTGATATTCTTCATCATTTTCACATGGAAAATTATAAACCAAATCTATCACTTATACTATACGTAAATAAGATGTCACTTTGTACCGTTAGTTAATTTGTAGTCTTTTGTGTTTGACATATTCCCATCCTAATATTTCTTCATTATTGATCTTCTTCCTGGTATATGCCAACAATCCATAAAATCCACTGGAAAGTAGAAAAATTGATATTTTCGTACCTTGGGTAGGGTTCTATTCATGACTTTACACTTTAAGGGGGATTTATTGTTATTTGGTTTCAATAATTTTGATTGTATAATTGACCTTAGTGATCAAAAGTATACTACAAGTTATTTTTTCATTCTTGGTTCTAGACTTGTCGCTTGGTCTTGTAAGTATTAATTTTCCCTTTCATTCTCCTCAGTAGAAACCAATTATTGAGTGATAATTAGTTCAATTAAAAAAATCTTATGGATTTGGAAGATTCTTTCATATTTATATTTCAATAGCAATATTTGACCACACTATAGTAGTACAATAATTATAGTGCCATTCAACTCACCAAATATCTAGTTTAGAATTGGTGCAACAAACAAATTGAGCTTCAAATTCACTTCATCAGAAAGCTTCTTTATGGTGACATTCTCAAAGTGCACTATTTCCTCATAGATGATAAGGTTATAGACATTTTCACAAAGTCTCTCATAGAAGAGAAGTGTTTCAAACTTCAATATATGTTAAGAGTTCATGAAGTTGTGATTAAAGGGGTATATGATATAGTGAGTCCTTCCATCCACATTTATAAAGCCTTCAATCCTATCCCAAGTTGTTATAAAGGGGGGAATTTTTTGATATTTAGAAACTTAGGAGTTAGTTAATATCATCTTGTCTTATTGACTCTTTGGGCTAAGTGAAATACTTTGGTATGAATTGTAATTATCTAATTGAGTGGTCATGATTATGGTCTAAATTTAGAGTGATGTAATTTTTCATATTTTACATGATACTAAAAATCATATTGATATTTGTCTTCACAACATATTTTTCCATGATATATATTTAAAGAACATAGAGAGATATTTACTGGTGATTGATGATGGGAAACTCACATATAAATTATTTTTCTTTTTCATTAATATTTTATCTCAAAGTGGCCACATTGGTTTGAGCCATGGACTATTTTCATCTCAAATGATTCTAACCATTTAATATATTCACATACTAATATTTGGTCCATTTGTATGAGTGCTTGCCTTAATGTATAACACCTCTTTGGATATACTTTATTTATTGAAGAATAAATACCATCTAATATTGACAAAAGCTATATTTAAAAAATTCATTAATGATTTCTTAGAGGCTAAGAGGATCACTAAAGAAAATAAGACACAAGGAGTGGGCCTTGATACATTACAACAAAATCGACAAATTTAATTAATATTATATGTTTGTGGTTATTGTAAAATTATTGATATGTTTTCAATAGTTTACTTTTATATGTTTTTAACTTGTTATATTTTTCTTATGTAGTCTTTTAGTACCATTGTCGTACTTTCAAGCTCATTTGTTGGAAATTGATAAACCTAATTGATCTTATATTATTTCACGTATATGCATGATTTATTTTGCTTTTATTTAGTGGAATAGATAACTAAGGTAGGCTTGTACTCAGATGACATGATGTTGATTTATTTTTTTCACTAACACTATAACCTACAAACAACCCCACATGGCCCCATGCACTACATGTAGGGCTAGGCAAGATTTGAATTAGTGATGTCACAAGGAATGCCCTAATAGTGCATTCTATGGCAACTTATGTACATCTCATTGGGTTCATGTACATTTATTATTAGGTGAAAAGAAATTGATAACTACATATTATTTAGGTCTAACTAGAAATTGCATATTTAGAGGGCATTTTGTAAGCTTATTGATATAATCTGATTTATTGTATTGATATATTAAGGTAATATGCCATTACAACTATACATGATTTTATAATATTGAATATAGTTAAATGACTAAAGCCATGATCCCATTAACATGATTTCCCGATTACTATTTTCATTGTAGCCCTTATTGTTATTTTTGTGCCCCTATTGTCCCCATATTGTTATTGTTGTGCCCTTATATTACTATTGTTATGTTGACTTTGATTATATTATGACCCCTTAGACTCCTATATATAGAGATGAGATTTCTTCATTTGTATCATCTAATAATTGTTCATTTGTGTAATTTAAATGAGGTTTCAACTTCTAAGAGGCTGAGTTTGAAGTCATTGATCTATCTTTTCTTCTATTTTGAGACCCGGTTACATAACATTCGGTATCAGAGCTTTGGATCCTATGGTTTCCCTACTCCAAAGAGGCCATAATGGAATTTTCACTATAATTTCTTTTCTACAACCTTCTAGAAGCTGAAACTAGAGCCCATTTGAGACGAAATTACAATGAACCTCAAGACCAAATGTTAGATATTTTTTCTTTATATTTGCAGAGATAGGATCTAAGGAATTTAGGGTTTTTACAAGCTCCCAAATTATATCTAAAATAGGTGACCTAGGGAAAATCGTCATAAATTTCTCTCTGAGCATCAGATGGAAATTTCATAAAACATTATAGAAAGAGGACATAAGGTAGTTTCCTGTGTGTTGGTTTCAGGTCTTAAGGTCAAAACACTGACACGTGGAACTTCATACGAGTTCATTCTATTGAACCAGTCTATAATTAGGTCATCGTGGGAGATTTGGCATAACTCTTCCTTGGAGAATCCAATCTTGATCAGAGTTGTGGGGCTGTTAAGAGAACTCAAAGGGCTATCTAAGGATAAAATTTTAGGCCTTCGAGATTAGAAATTATAGAGATACAATATATTAAATATCTAGCTCCTAAAATGTGAAAAAAGGTGTGTAATTTTTAAAAAAAATTCAGAAGTTTGGTTTGAAAGATTATTTTTAAGGAATTCAAAGGGCATAGAGAAGCATAATTATCTTCTATTAATGCCCCAAAGAAATAAAATGGAAACACCTAGTAAGAAACCTAAAATATCTAGCATGAATCATGAAGAAGAGGAAGAAATGCAACATGATATATCAAAATTACGAGACCAAGTGCAACAAAATTCACTCTCACAAAAGGTAACATAAACTAAGATGGATGGTTTAAAGAAATGTGTGGAACTAATATGGATGGCATGGAAGATTAGCTGGATGCTTTACAGAAAGGCATGGAAGCTAAGATGAATGATGTGGAAGCTAAGTTGGATGGTATAGAAGAAACACTTAAAGGCAACATGGAAGATTTGAAGACAAATTTGACCAAGTTTCTACAAGAAATGATTACTAATGGTGAAAGAGTAGTAAAGGAAACTCATGATGAGAACAAAAGAAATTTTAATCATTATTTCATATACACAAACATTGAATTTAATACCCACAATGTTCCAAATATGGATATCAGGAACTTTGATGACAAGTATCTTGTAACATGGATACTACGGATGGAGGAATATTTCGATATTTGTAATGTGAAAAACACACAAAAGGTATGCATTGAAACTTTATATTTGGAACCAAATCAGTTTGTATGGTACTAATGGCTCTGAACTTGTAAAACAATTGTCACTTGGGCAATTTTTAAGGAAGAAATGATAGGACATTATCAAGATACAAAAAGAAAGATATTTTTTAGCCAGTTGATAAATCTCAAACAAAAGGGTTCAATGATGGATCACATGGAGGATTTCCAAAACTTTAATATAAGCGTAAGAGATATTCTAGAGGAGCATATGATTGATGTGCTCATAGGGACTTCAAAGGATAACATCCAACATGACGTTCACCTTTGGGAACTTGATTCATTGGAGAAGGAATTCAGGTTGGCAACAAAAATGGAAAGCAACATTATGGGAACAAGGAATCCTACCACTCACAACTACAAATATGGAAGTGTTGTTGGCCCTAGCCTTCCAAAACCTACAAGGTTGACACCGCAACAATTGGAAGAAAAAAGAGAAAAAGGGTGTTGTTATAGTTGTGATAGAAAATATACTAAAGGTCATAAATGTGCTGAGAATAAATTATTTTACATATCTTGTAAAGAGGAGGAAGAAAAGGAAAAATAAACATCAAAAGAATAGGATATACACCACAAAAAAACCCTAAAGAAAGAAGAAATGAATCTTACCATATCTTGTAATGCATTGGCTAGAATTACCACCCCACAAACTATCAATATAGAATGATATATCAAGAAGGAAAAGGTAATAACGTTTATTGATTCAGGAAGCACCCATAATTTTATTCATTGTAAGATAGCCAAGGAATTGAATTACTTCCTATATCCATCACTAGAGAGTCAAGTGATGGCTGCAAGTGGAGGAACCATAAATTGCTCTGGAAAGTGCCATAATATCAAGTTATCCATGGGGGAATATGTATTTAATAGCCCAATTCTTTCCATTCTAATGGGTGGTGCTGATATTGTACCGAGAGTCTAATGGATACAACCCTTAGGTACAACAACTTTTATTTTTCAAGATATTTTCATGAATTTTTTTTGGAGGAAAAGGAAGTTGAATTAAGGTGTATCACAAGGAAACTGAGAAAGATAATCAACTCTAATGGAATGACAAATATTCTAAAGAAAGAACAACAAGGCGTAATTGCACAATTATGTTTGTGAGAGGTTCCCACATCGAAATCATCTATTTTTGCAAATCCCCAAAGAGTCTTCGACAATCATTCCAAGGCATTTGAGACTCCGAAAGGCCTCCCACCTATTCATGATGATGATAATGCTATTGATTTCATTCCAGGAATTCATCCTCCAAACATGAGACCTTACACATATACCTATGACCAAATCAGTGAAATTGAATGTATGGTTGTAGAAATGTTAGATCCTGGTATAATTCTATGCTCTAGTATATTGGTGCACAAGAAGGATGGTTCATGGCACATGTGTCCAAATTATATGGAGCTCAACAAGCTCATTATTAAAGATAAATTTTCCATTCCTATCATTGATGAATTATTGGATGAATTGCATGGATCAATTTACTTCACCAAGTTGGATCTTTGTTTAGGATATCATCAAATCAAAATGAATACGAAATAGATCCTAAAAACAACATTTAGAGCTCATTATGGTTGTTATCAATTGTTGGTCATGCCTTTTGGCATTACCAGTGCACCTTCTACATTTCAAGGTTTCATGAATTCCATTTTCAAACCCTTCCTTAGAAAATTTGTGTTAGTATTTTTTTATGATATATTAATCTACAATAAATCTTGGAAGGATCACGTTAAACATGTTTACAAGGTGCTCAAACTATTGGAGGAGAAACAATTATATGCAAAACACTCCTAATTTTTCTTTGCAATACAAGAGGTGGAATATCTAGGTCATATTATATCTCATGAAGGTGTTAAGGTAGACACTAGCAAAATTTAAGCCTTTAAGGAATGGAAAATCCCCACATCCATAAAGAATATATGAGGATTTCTCAAGTTGATAGGGTGTTATCGCAAGTTTTTTTAAGAATTATGTGAGAATAGAAGCATCTCTAACAACAATATTGAAGAAAGATGCATTTTCATGGACTCCAGAAAAAACAAAGGCGTTTCAACATCTTAAAGGTGCAATGTGCCAAGCAACCATCTTAGCTACCTCGAACTTCACAAAAAGCTTTATTGTGGAATGTGACACCTCAGGAAATGGAATTGGTGTTGTTTTAATTGCAGAGGAAAGACCCATTGCTTTTGAAAGTCATTCAATCAAAAGAAAGTATTTACACAAATCTATTTATGAGAAGGAAATGTTGGGAAGAGTACATGCACTTAAGAAATGGTGATGCTACCTAATGGGAAGACACTTCAAGGTAAAAATAGATCATGATAATCTTAAAGAAATCTTAGAACAAATATTATGTTGAGAAGAGCAACAAAAATGGGTCACAAAGATGTTGGTTTAAGACTTTGGAATCATCTACAGAAAAGGGAAGAAAAATGGTGTGGCAAATGCACTCTGAAGAAATGATGAGGATGTGAAAGAATTTCATTTCACGATTTCTATTATCAAACAAGATTGGATAAACAAAGAAAATAATGAATGAAAGAATGACGAAGAAGTGTGGGTACTCATTCAAAAGTTACAACAAGATCATAATACATCTTATACATTTAGCTCAAAAAATGATTCATTATTGTATAAAGATCACTTATACCTATGCAAGAATTCCCAACTCAAACAAAATATTCTTATGAAATTCAAACCTCCCTTAGGAGGGCAGTCATGATATTTAAAAACTTACCATAGGGTTAAGAAGGAAGTTTTCTGGGATGGCCTTAAATCAGATATTCAAAAGTTTTTCGCAGAATGCTTGGTTTTCCAACAAAATAAAGTTGAAACAATTAAGACCATAGGTATACTACAAACATTATCCATTCCATGCCAACATTGGGAGGAGGTTTTAGTCAAGTTTATCATAGGTTTACCTAAGTCTAAAGGAAATAGTGTCATCATGGTGGTAGTTGGCAGACTTACCAAGTATGCACAATTTTGTGCATAATTGCATCCATTTAAAGCCAGTACAATTTCTACTACATTTATGGAAACAATTCAAAAGCTACATGGAAACCCAAGGATTATTGTAAGCGACAGAGATCCCATTTTAACTGGAAACTTTTAGACAAAATTACATTCTTGTCTTGGCACTCAGTTAGCTCATAGCTCTTCTTATCATCCTCAATCTGATGGGAAAATTCAGATAGTAAACAAATGTTTGGAAGGATATGTTCCTTGTTTTGTACATGATCAACAAACGATGGGTCAAATGGTTGCCTCTGGCTGAATGGTAGTATAACAATTCCTTCCATACTGCAGAAAAAATGACCCCATTTATGGCACTTTATGGATATCATCCACCATCCATAACACCATATTTAAGAGAAAATTATAATATTAAAGCAATGGAAGACCACATCGAAAATCAAAAATAAGTTCTCCAACTTTTAAAGGATAACCTCACTTTGAAATGGAATAGAATGAAACAACAAGCAGATCGACGTCGTAGCGAAAGAAGTTTTTATGTAGGTGATTGGGTATTCCTATGGCTACAACCATATAAAAAAATTTCCCTCAATCAAGCTAAGAAGGATAATAAATTTTCACCAAAGTATTATGGTTCGTACAAGGCATTGCAAAATATTGGTACTATGGCATACAAATTGGAGCTTCCTACAGCTTCTCGAGTGCACCAAGTTTTCCACGTTTCATGCTTAAAGAAGGTTATAGGTGACAAAATCCCAGTTCAAACAATATTCCTAGAACTTCATGAGGAAGGGAAATTCATATTAGAACCTGAAGCAGTGTCAGAAACAAGAACTCGACAACTACGAAATTGATCAATTTCAGAGTATCTCATAAAGTGGAAGAACTTACCTGCTGAAGATTCAACATGGGATGGTGAGAATTTTATATAGAATCATCCAAAACTACTCAAGTGTTGAGGACAACAATTTTTTGAAGGAAATGGGCATGTTATGCCCCTATAATACTAGAGATTTCCCAATTACTATTGTCATTGTAGCCCTTATTTTTATTGTTGTGCCCCTATTGTCCCCATATTGTTATTATTATGTCCCATAGAAGCCCACTACTGTTATTGTTGTGCCCTTAAATCATTATTGTTATGTTGACTTTGATTATATTGTGACCCCATAGACTCCCATATATAGAAAGGAGGTTTTGTCATTTGTATCATCCAATAATTGTTCATTTGTGTAATGTAAAGGAGGTGGCCCCTCTAAGAGGCTGATTTTGAAGTCATTGATCTATCTTTTCTTCTATTTTGTGAGTTGGTTACACAACACAAAGAATTAAATTATGTGCTGAGGAGTGGCTAAAAAAATTGTGATTTATCTGGATTATATGCCTAATATAATTAATTGTTAATTGTGGTTCTTTTTAGTTTTATTTTTTAAATTATAAATAGTGGGAAGTATTCATTCATTGATTTAAATATATTATATTCTATTGTAGTTATATTCATTTATTATGTTTTTATAATGTAAGGATGAGAAGGGTTGAAAATATGAGATTGATGAAAACATTATGAATCAAATTTGAATGCTAAATTCATTTAATTTCCTCATATGTGTACATATTTTTTCCATATTGTGAAATTGATTTCAAGTTATTGTAATTAAATTTCATAATTTTGTTTATGGACACATGGTTTTTTATATCATTATTTGAAAATTGACTCAGCGAGGTTGGAGTATTGCATTTATATATACACAATTGTTTCTCTGACTATTGACATGCTTTAAAATAGATTCTCTAATAATATTTTTTTTTGAATATTTGTTGTTTTCCCTACTGTAAAATAATAATTAGTAATAATTAATAACTAAAATACTAAATTATCTAGTTCTTAGTAGTAATAATAATAATAATAATAATAAAATCACTAATAATGATGATCTTGCGACTTTAATGCTAAAATGGCATAATGTTTTATGTTAGCTTGATACAAAGTGTACTTTCTATGAATTTAATGTGACATTCAATAAATAATAATGACAATCTTGGCATTAACATGATTTATTATTCATGAGTGATGCAATATGATGCTAAAAAAAAAGGAAGAAGATTCATTACAATGCATATGTGATGTTAATAGAACACAATGTCAATGTAAAATGACACTAATAAGACATTAATATGACATTGAATAATTAAAAGGTTTTGTAATTTGATACTAATGAGCACAAATATGATGAAGGAAGAAGAGATCATCTAAAACATTAATGCCCATATTGACATATTCCAATTCTAATACAATGTTAAAAACACAATTCTAAGTTAAAAGAGTCTCTATAAGTGTTTTTATTTTTTAATCACATGAGATGAAACATGATAGTAAACAATAGAAGGCATCTTTTAGCATCAAAATTTTCATCATTAATACAAAATGATTTGTAGTGTACCCGTTGAAACATATGATGCATGGTTGACATGAAAGTGGTGAAATGTTGTTTAAAAACACACCAGCGCATATCACATCATGTTCACATTGTCCAGACTTAAATTGATTTCTAAAAAATATATTGGAAATTGAAACAACCTGATATTGTAATAGTGCACTAATTGAAATTTAAATGGATAGTTTTGTGAGCTTTCCTTAACATTACTTGATTTGGGTGGAGATGGGGAGGATATAATTTTTTTATCACCAGGAAAGGAGGGAATGAGTTCCATCTACCTTCCGACCCAAGTATCAACATATTTTCAAGCCAACTTACTTTCAGGATGGTTATACTAGAATTGTATCTCATCTAAGATTTTAAATGAACATGTCAATGCCTAACTAAATAAAACAATAGAAAGTACTGATGTAGTATAATATTGACTAGTAAAATATTGACGAATCTGCTTCATTGATATTAAAATATAAAGATTTTATATTTAATTAAATTGATATAATGAAAATTTTAAATAATGACATTGAAATATTAGACACAAAGGAGGTAGAAAAATATAATTTTGATTATGAATAATGATAGGGTTCCAAACAAGAATGCTAATGACACCCAATGATGCTCATAGAAATTTAATAGAAAAATTGCATCATCTTGTAATGAGAATGGAAGTATAGAATTAAAATAATGCGCAACTAATATGGTGGTCCAAGCATAAGTTAAGGCATTCTTATCGGAAAACTAAGCATACACTGGCTCAAACATGCAAACAGATTTGCATATGAGACACACATGTAAATCTACCTTCTAAACAATAAGATGGATGAAAATAAGATGAGTTGAAAGGATTATAACACATGGACATATATAAGATAACAACAATCGATAGGATTGGTTTCTCAAAAATTATTTAGCTATGTCGATGGGTGGAAAATACAAGTAGTGAGCTAATTTATTTCTTAATTAAAACGAGAGAGAATTATGGATTGATTTTGTAATATTTACTTTTTTAAAGAATCACCACCCTTTCAAAAAAATCTCTTCAAAACTACTTTTGATATAAATCAACATAAATCCATCTTAAAGTTTTAATCTACCAAGTTCCTAGAGCGGTTAAAAATCTCAACATGAAAACTTCTTTTGAGATAAAAGTTGGGGAAATGTTTACACCTCAAGGGATTTGATTCATATCATAGCTTGATATATCCTTAGTTAAGATATATTTATATTGTTTCTTAATAATATTATTTATATTTGCACGGAGAAGCACTCCACAACCCAATATGAGTGCGATATTTCTATGGTACAATTGTTTGTAAACATTTAATATACAACATTTATATGTCAACCGAATTAAAAAATAATGAAAGGTTAAAAGTAATATCTAGAGCCCAGTATAGGGGAGATGTTGTAGTGCTTGTCAATGAGTGTAAAAATTTAGATGTTGGCTCAATCAACAGAAAACAGTTGAAAATTAATGTGTAAGATTGGCAGTACTTTCTTTTTCTATTAATCGAATATAGGCAAGTAACAAAAAAATGTTTGGTGGACTCAACCTGCCAGAGGGAAAGCAAGTATGTTGACCACCAATCAGCATCATATGCTGTCCAAAATTTCAATAATTTTATAATATCCGTCCATGTTAAATACGCTAATGCATCTACTATATGTTTAATCATTCTATTATCAAAGTAAATGTTATCCGACCAAATCATTATAGTTACAAAAAAATTACTTCCTATCTAATCTACATTTAGTCACCTAATGATTCAATGGGGGTTAGGTCCTTAGCACTCGACCCAGGCACTTCATTATTTCATCTGGAGTATATTAAATTTTAATTATTATTTCATATACTTCATTATAGTTCTGATAGAAAATACACTAAAGGTCATAAATGTGCTGAGAATAAATTATTTTACATTTCATGTGAAGGGGAGGAATAAAAGGAAAGAGAAACGCTAAAAGAAGACGATATACACCACGAACAAACCCTAAAGAAAGAAGAAATGAATTTGACCATATCTTGTAATGCATTGGCTAAAATTACCACCCCACAAACAATAAAGATAGAATGACATATCCAGAAGGAAAAGGTAATAGTGTTTATTGATTCAGGAAGTACCCATAATTTTATTCATTGTAAGATAGCCAAGGAATTGAATTGCTTCTTATATCCATCACCAGAGTGTCAAGTGATATCTGCAAGTGGAGGAACCATAAATTGCGCTGGAAAGTGCCATAATATCAAGTTATCCATGGTTGAATATGTATTGAATAGCCCAATTCTTTCTCTTCAAATGGGTGGTGCTGATGTTGTACTGAGAGTCCAATGGCTACAACCCTTGGGTACAATAGCTTTTATTTTTCAAGAAATTTTCATGAATTTTTTTTTGGAGCAAAATGAAGTTTAATTAAGGTGTATCATAGGGAAATTGGGAAAGATAATAAACTCTAATGGAATGAAAAATATTCTAAAGAAAGAACAATGAGGCGTAATTGCACAATTATGTTCGTGAGAGCTTCCCACAACGAAATCATCTATTTCTCTAGATCTCCAAAAAGTATTTGACAATCATTCCAACGTATTTGAGACTCCCAAAAGCCTCCCACCTATTCATGATGATGGTAATGTTATTTATTTCATTCCAGGAAGTGATCCTCCAAACATCGGGCGTTACACATATACCTATGACCAAAAGAGTCAAATTGAACATATGGTTGCAGAAATGTTAGATCCTGGTATAATTCTCTGCTCCAGTACTTTTGGTGCACAAGAAGGATGGGTCATGGCACATGTGTCCAAATTATAGGGAGCTCAACAAGCGCATTATTAAAGATAAATTTTTGCATTCCTATCATTGATGAATTATTGGATGAATTGCATCAATCAATTTACTTCACCATGTTGGATCTTTGTTCAAGATATCATCAAATCGGAATGAATACTAAAGATATCCTAAAAACAACATTTAGAGCTCGTGAGGGTCATTATCAATTTTTGGTCATGCCTTTTGGCCTTACCAATGCACCTTCTACATTTCAAGGTTTCATGAATTCCATTTTCAAACCTTTCGTTAGAAAATTTGTGTTAGTAATTTTTTATGATATACTAATCTACAACAAATCTTGGAAGGATCATGTTCAACATGTTTACAAGGTGCTCAAACTATTGGAGGAGAAACAATTATATGAAAAAAGCTCCAAATTTTTCTTTGGAGTACAAAAGGTGGAATATCTGGGTCATATTGTATCTCATGAAGGTGTTAAGGTAGAAACTAGCAAAATTTAAGCCATTAAGAAATCGAAAATCCCCACATCCATAAAGCATCTATGAGGATTTCTCAGGTTAACAGGGTGTTATCAAAAGTTTGTTAAGAATTATGTGAGAATAGAAGCATCTCTAACAACATTATTGAAGAAAGATGCATTTTCATGGACTCCAGAAGTAACAAAGGTGTTTGAACATCTTAAAGGGGCAATGTGCCAAGCACAGGTCTCAGCTACCTCAAACTTCAAAAAAAGTTTTATTGTGGAATGTGACACTTCAAGAAATGGAATTGGTGTTGTGTTAATGGCAGAGGAAAGACCCATTGCTTTCGAAATTCATTCAATCAAAGGAAAGTATTTACACAAATCTATTTACAAGAAGGAAATGTTGGGAATAATACATGCACTTAAGAAATGGTGGCCCTACCTAATGGGAAGACACTTTAAGGTAAAAACAAATCATGATAGTCTTAAATAAATTTTAGAACAAATATTATCTTCATAAGAACAACAAAAATGGGTCACAAAGATGTTGTGTTATGACTTTGGAATCATCTACAAAAAAGGGAGGAAAAATGTCGTGGCAGATGTACTTTGAAGAAATGATGAGGATGTGAAAGCACTTCATTTCACGATTTCTATTATCAAACAAGATTGGATAAACAAAGAAAAGGACGAATGAAAGAATGATGAAGAAGTGTGGGTACTCATTCAAAACTTACAACAAGATCCTAATACATCTGATACATTTAGCTCGAAACATGATTCGTTATTGTACAAAGACCACTTATACCTATGCAAGAATTCCCAACTCAAACAAAATATTCTTATGAAATTGCAAACCTCCCTTAGGAGGGCACTTAGGATATTTAAAAACTTACCGTAGGGTTAAGAAGGATTTTTTTTTGGATGGCCATAATTCAGATATTCAAAATTTTGTTACGAAATGTTTGGTTTGCCAAAAAAATAAAGTTGAAACAATTAAGACCACAGGTATACTACAAACATTATCCATTCCATGCCAATGCTGGGAGGAGGTTTTAATCAATTTTATCATAGATTTACCTAAGTCTGAAGGAAATATTGTTGTCATGGTGGTAGTTGGTAGACTTACCAAATATGCACACTTTTGTGCATAATCACATACATTTAACGCTAACACAATTTCTACTACATTTATGGAAACAATACACTACAAAAATTAAGACCCCAGGTATATTACAAACAATATCCATCCGATGCCAATGTTGGGAGGATGTTTTGATCAATTTTATCATAGGTTTACCTAAGTCTGAAGGAAATAGTGTCGTCATGGTGGTAGTTGGAAAACTTACCAAATATGCACACTTTTGTGCATAATCACATCTATTTAAATCCAACACAATTTCTACTGCATTTATGGAAACAATTCAAAAGCTACATGGAAAGCCAAGGATTATTATAAGCAACAATGATCCCATTTTAACTGGAAATTTTTAGACAAAATTATATTCTTGTCTTGGTACTCAGTTAGCTCATAGCTCATCTTATCATCCTCAATCTGTTGCGAAAATTAAGCTAGTAAACAAATGTTTGGAAGGATATCTTCCTTGTTTTGTACTTGATCAACAGACGATGGGTCAAATGGTTGCCTCTGGTTGAATGGGGGTATAACAATTCCTTCCATGCTGCAGAAAAAATGACCCCATTTATGGCACTTTATTTATATCATCCACCATCCATCACATCATATTTAAGAGGAAATTCTAATGTTAAATCAATGGAAGACCACATCTATTATGGAACCAACTCAAGAAAAGATAGAAAAGATAGATCAACGCCTTAGAATTTAGCCTCTTCGAGGGGGAAACCTCCTTTACGTTACATAAATGAACAATTCCTGGATGATTCAAATGACAAAACCTCCTTTCTATATATTGTAGTCTAAGGAGTCACAATATAACCCAGTCGACCTAACAATAATAATATAAAGCCACAAAAATAACAATAGAGAGATTATATGGGGATAATAGGGGCACAACAATATTAATAAGGGGTACAACTACAATAGTAATGGGGTAATCACTAGTATTATAGGGACCCAACATGCCCCTCTACTTCAAAAAAGTGTTGTCTTCAATTCTTGAGAAGTTCTGGATGGTTTTGTATAAAATTCTCATCCTCCCATGTGGAATATTCAGCGGATAAGTTCTTCCACTTGATAAGATACTCTGAAATCGATCGATTTCATAGCCATCGAATTCTTGTTTCTGTGACTACTTCGGGTTCCAATATAATTTTTCCTTCCTCGTCAAGTTCTTGCAATATTCTTTGAACTCGGAGATTGTTGCCTATAACCTTCTTTAGACATGAAACATGGAAAACTAGGTGTAATCAAGAAGCTGCAGGAATCTCCAATTTGTATGCCATAGTACCAATCTTTTGCAACACCATGTATGGACCTGTTGAAGCCCTGAAAATCGGGTCGACAACAAGGGGGATACCCACCCGGTCCGGACCTTGGTTGGCAGCTCCTTATCCGTTTGGGGTAGCGGGTCCGACTGGGGATAACGGGACCAGTTTCCCGATCTTGGGTGTGTGTGTGTGTAGAGTTGAACTATGATGATCTAAGAGAAATTTAAAGCTAATCTAATTCAGATTCTTTAAACTAACTCTATGCTATTGTAATCTAATGAGAAACAACACATCTAATCTACACTAACCCAGGGTGTATATCTTCTATTATGCGATCTAAAAAGATTTCGAACAATAAACTGGTAATAAAGATCATTCAGCTATCATAAGAATAGAAATCATTAAAGATAAACCACTTGCATAAGAAGTTAGGCAAAACAGTTGTGAACAACATATCACATAATAAGTTATTCATATGTCAGACACAAACAATATGACTCCACCATACAAAAGTGCCAAATGATAACCCATACATTCATACAATGACATATAAACAACTGAAACTATAAATCACTTAAAGAACATAAGCAGGAATAGTCAAGAGATAAAAGTACCATTTATGACTGGTTCCACTCTTAAGCTTCAAGAAACAATGATTTATCTCTCCTTTCTCTTACATCTACTAAGAGTACAGAAGTGCAACATCAGTAGCAGATATCAAATGCAAACATTAATAAACCTTGATCCATCCATTCATCAAAACCACCTCCGAGGGCGCAAAAGTGCATGTTCTGAGGACGAGTTTTTGACAAATCTCCAAACCCTTCTCTAAATGCCTAAGAAGGGTTTAAATACTGCTAGCTAACTAACTTGATTACATAAATTTCGGATCCGGTTTTCAAATGACCGTCCTTCTAATAAAGCAAACTATTTCTAAAAAATAAATCTGACTCGGAACTATTTCTGTATTTACTCCTCAGTGCTGTAAGCATGCAACATTCGACTGGGAAGAGTCAGTTGGTTGCCTTCCCTTTTCATGTGTGCTATAAAAATAGAAGTAACAAGAGCTGGCACCACTTTCTGGTAAACTATAAGATATTTTAGAGAATCTCCTGCTGACTAGGTGTATACTTGGTAATAACTCAAATTTCCCTTAAACTGGTTCTGCTTTTGCTATTTCGGTTTTTGTCTTTTGCGAATGACTAGATGAGTTAAAAGACTTTACTTTCTGAGCAATTCTCTGGATTGAAAACTGCCTCCGTTCTTCGTGCCGGGTTTTTCTGGTGTGTAAGTTTCCGATCTTTTTTGTAATCATGTTGCTTTTGTGCGCCTTTGATTCTGAGCTTCAGATGACCTATTGGTCATTAGCATCTGTTGAGTGATACTCTAGAATCTGTAGTTCTATCGTATGCAGCACCCATTTCTGAAGAGATCTCTTCTGTGTTCTCCGAGCATTGGCACTTTCCCCTTTTCCTTAGATGTTTCCTGCAATATTGCTTCATGTTATTTCCTATTTTATAGTTTACGCAAAGGAAAAGGGTAATGGTAAATAAATATTGACATGAAAGCTTCAAATCTTATGTGTGCATAATTATGACATTCACAGCAAACTGACTCTTCGAAAAACAAAAAGCAGTCATTCGTACAATCATTAATTTCCTTTTTTAAGGCGCGCGCTTAATTCTGATTAATGGGCAACTTTCCTTGAATACTGCACCGAGGAAAATTCGCGCTCATCGCAGATCGCAGATCGCAGATTTGTTTTATAGTATCGTGGTATCACAATATCGGATCATCGCAGATCGCAGATATTAGTCATTGTGTGCCACTTTACGCGATGTTGCGATGTGCGACGTCGCACATCGGCGGTAAGAGATTTCTTAAGTTTTTTGTTTAAGAGCGCTTATGGTGAATTCGATGCGATGATTTTTGCATCGTTCCTTCGTGGTTTGTTATGCTCATAAAAGAAATGTTTCCTTGCTTTGTTGCGATAAAATTCTAAGGAAAAAAACAAAAATGTTCCTAGAGATGTTTCTTTGAATTTTTTATTAAGGGTCCCCTATTTGCTTGGTGTTATTGCTAATATCAAACAAAGAGGGGGGTTGTCGGTGGCCACGACAATGGCGATTCACTGGGAAGAACCAGTTATCTCTGATTTTCTATTGAATTTCAACTTCCGAAACAGAAAAATTTTCATAAGTCTAAACTTCGTTATGGACAGATAGAGTACACTATGTCTTATCCTATCAATGATATTTTGTTTCAACCTTTCTCTATTCCAATCGTTCGTTTCTTGAGACTTAGTCCTTGCATTTACACCAACCATTTACTTGGTCTTTTAAATATAAAATGAGGTCATCTCTGCTATGTTGGCCCTTTAAAATATGCTCATTTACCGTAGGTAGAGCCTCTGCTGCCAGCAGGCGTCCATAGCCTTGACAGGGTTACCTATTACCCAGCACTGATCCTTTATCCTGCTTAAGGCTATCTACAACTTTTTAGAGAAAAACCCATTTTGACACTTTTTCTTTTTTTATTCTCTAAAGAACAATGTCTTGGTTAGGTGGCCAAATTATGACACAGTCATTCACTTGATTTACACTTTTGCTGAACAAGCTGGCTCGTGATGAGACCCCTTGTCTTTTGATTGCAACAATCTTAAGTCGTTGCCCTGTTTTGGTGGACAGTATTGGCAAAGTCAACAAGTTATAATAATCTGTGATCATGAAATAAGCCGGCTCGTGATGAGACCTCTTATTCTTTGAGATATAGTGTTTTCTCGGATTATTTCTCTGAATGCTGCGATTTCCTTTAGCAGGGAGGAAACCATTGTTTTTCCTTAAGAAATTTCTGGACGATAATGATAGAGTTTCGAAAATAGCAGTTTTACATAGAATACTCATTTTATTATTGATACCTTTCACAGTGCTGATATAAAACAAGTTTTTTGCGAAAGGTTGCTTTCATAAAAAATTTTGAAGTTGGAACTCGTATCATATCTAGGCTAAAGTTGGACTCTATCCGTCAATAATAAAGATCAGATTTTTCGAAAATTTATACTATTTGTACAAGCGAAAAATCAAAATCTAACAGAGGATTTGGTGTCCATTTGAAGTGAACTCCTTTAGTAACCATCTACAACTGGTTTTATTTATAAGAAGAAGAAAAACAAAAAGATATCCTACAAAAATTTAGAAGAGTAATCTTCTATGGAAATTATATTTTTAGGATTTGTCCATTAACAGGCAAAGAATCCTTTCTACCTACTAAATCCTACAACACAAACGTTGATGGGCCTATGACTTCTACAAACTGAAAAGGACCAAGCCACATTTTCTGGAACTTTGTATGTTTGCCCTTCTCTTCATGAGCCTTATCCCATTTCAAAACTAGATCTCCCATCTGAAAGTTTTTTTTGGTCATTATGCTTGAGTCAAAAGAGGATTTTATTAGCGCTTGGTGATGAGCATGGGTTTACTTAGCTTGTTCTCGTTGTTCTTAAAAATTTAATTATTTCCATCTATCTTAATTGTAAGGAGGAAGTAGATACCTCATCGATGTATTGTACTAAAGACAAGGAGGGAATCATTAAGTGAGTTGGAAGAACCACTTCCTTCCCATAAACTAAGTTAAAGGGAGAAGTGCTGATTGAAGCTTTCTTCATTATTCTATCTGCCCATAAAGCATTTACCAAGGTTTTGTGCCAATTCTTCTGGTTCTGGTCAACTGTCCTTTTAATAATCCTGATTAGGTTCTTATTTGTTGACTCAGCCAGTCCATTTCCTTGCGGATAGTAGTTGGCCGAATATTTCATTTTGAACCCTCTTTTAAGCGCGAAATTAGTCATTGCATTCCCAGAAAAGTATGAAGCATTATCAAATATTAAAG
Organism: Pinus taeda; assembly: GCA_000404065.3. Taxonomy (NCBI): domain Eukaryota; kingdom Viridiplantae; phylum Streptophyta; class Pinopsida; order Pinales; family Pinaceae; genus Pinus; species Pinus taeda. The sequence goes on from APFE031443693.1 coordinate 234,096, forward strand.
CCGTTGGCAATCCAAACCTAGTGATTATAAATTGATCTATGAATTCAATGATGTTTTCAGAATTAGCTGTCTTGAGAGGTACTGCTTCTACCCATTTAGTAAAATGATCAGTTGCCGTGAGAATGTACCTATGCTGCTTAGAAGAGTGAGGAACGATCTCACCTATTATGTCCAAGCCCCATTG